>JASDQU010270838.1:15431-29551 GCA_032191745.1 Picea mariana
TTGGTGGAATCCTTTGGGGTGCATCCTGTGCTCTAGGAGGTGCGCAAACCCCCCAGGGGTCCAAATCCAGTGCCTTAGAGACCAGATTCGAGATCCAACACTCACCCATTTCAGTCTAGAGGCCATGGTGCTTCTTTTGGAGCAGTTTCCAGTGTATTCCGACGGTTTGAACTTCCGGACGAGTTTCCCAGATGGTAGCGGTTACCGTACTTCGCTGGAATCGCATATTTTCGTCGATCTATCCGTGCATGCATCAGATCTGCTATCATCTTCTGATCACATGTATTTTTATGTTATTTGATTGTATTCCAATGACGATCCATGAGATCTAGCTGACGATTATATTCTATATTTCCAGTATGCTATTGTATTTCCATGCTTGAGTCGCATAATACATGTTATTGGGCAGTTGATGTTCTTTACTTCCACATGCATCCTTTATATACTGTTTAAACCATAAATATGCAACATGCACATGCAATAACCAACATGCACATGCAATAACCAACATGCACTTGCAATAACCATAAATATCTCAAACACACAACTGAAACACATCCAGAAACCCCCAGTGTATCAGATCTGCGAGACAGAACATTAGATCAGTAGCAAATATCTTGATCAACGGGATCAGGGATATTACATGAAGCGCCCATCTCTATCACTGACTATTTGCTTTGGTAGGCCATGCAATCTAAATACCTCTTTGAAAAATAACTTCGCTACCTGTAAGGCCTTGTAGTCTGTGGGTATGGCAAAGAAATGTGCAAATTTGGTCAGCCTATCGACCACTACAAATATACAGTCCCTGCCCTGCACGCAGGGAAGGCCTGTGATGAAATCCATAGAAATGCTCTCCCATTTCTGCTTTGGAATGGGTAGAGGCTATAGTAATCCTGCTGGGTGTGTTTACTCTGACTTGTTCTGCTGACAAGTCGTGCACTCCCGGATGTGCTTCAGTACATCATCCTCGAGACCCTTCCACGAGAATCTCTCCCTGATTTGCCTGTAAGTTTTGAAATACCCCTGGTACCCTGTTGTAGGCGAATCATGACACACCTTCAGAATCTTCTCCTTTATGGTAGATTCTGGAACCAAGTAGATCCGGTTTTTGTAGAAAATGACGTCATCTAGTACCTGGTATCTATCGTCGACCACATGTCCATCCATTACCTCACAAGCAAACTTGTTTTTGGAATATTCCACCAACAAGTGTGCTTTCGAATTTGTGCAAATGTAGATCATCGAACACCCTGGTGGCCTCCTGAACATGGCATCTGCCACGACGTTCCTTTTTCCCTTGACATACTCGATGTCAAAGTCAAGGCTTGGATCTTCGAGACCCACCTCTGTTGCCTCTCATTGAGGTCTTTCTGATCCAGGAAATACTTGAGACTGTTGTGATCAGTCTTCACTACAAATCTGCTGCCCACCAGATACTGCCTGAATTTGGTTAAGGTGTGCATAATTGCTAGCATTTCCTTGTCGTAAATGGGGTAGAGTCACTCCGACTTGTTGAGCTTCTTGCTCTCAAACACAATGGGATGGCCTCCTTGCATCAACACTGCTCCAATTCCCACCCCTGATGTGTCGCACTCCAAGACGAACGGTTGCAAGAAGTCCGGAAGGGCCAGAATAGGGCATGTGCTCATAACCTCCTTCATCTTCTCAAATGTTCGTTGTGACTCCTCTGTCCATTGAAACTCACCCTTCTTGGTCAAATCTGTGAGTGGTGCTCCTAACTGTGAAAATCCCCTGTCAAACCTCTTGTAATAACTGCACAAACCAAAGAAGCTCCTCAACTCTGTCAAACTCTTGGGTGTTGGCCAATCCAAAATGGCCCTGATATTTTCCTGATGTACCTGAACCCCTTGTGCACTGATGATGTGGCCCAAGTAAAGCAACTCTGTCATCCCAAACTCACACTTGGACTCTTTGGCGTACAGTGACTGCGCTTCCATGATGCTCAATACCTCCTCCAAGTGCCCATATGCTCTTGCCATGTCTTGTTATAGACCAAAATGTCATCGAAGAAAACCAAAACTGATTTCCTCAACTCCCCCCTGAAAATGTGGTTCATGCAAGACTAGAATGTAGCTGGTGCATTGGTTAGCTCGAATGGCATAACTAGAAACTCGAAATGGCCAAAATGGCACCGAAATGTCGTCTTCTCTATGTCTTGCTCTCTGATGCTGATCTGATGATATCCAGAGCGTAGATCAATCTTCGAGAAGAAAACTGCCCCATGCAACTCATTCATCAACTCATCAATGCGAGGGATAAGATACCGGTTTTTGATGGTTTTCTTATTCAAAGCCCGGTAGTCGATGCACATCCTCATGGTACCATACTTCTTCAGGACTAAGACAACTGAAGAGGCGAATGGACTGCTACTAGGTTTGATGTGTCCCATTGCCAACAATTCCTTGATTGCTTTTTTCTATCTCATCCTTGAACCTCTTAGGATGACGATAGGGGTGGGCTCAAATCCCTTGTCCGACGGTCTCCTTGGTGGAATTGAACTAAAAACCCGCTGATGTCATCCCAACAAGTTCATGATCTCTGTCTGATACTGCTGTCGACCCTCAGAATCCTTCTGTGTAGTGATCAAGCACTCTGCGACAAACGTTGCCTCCCATGCCTGAAGATCCTCTCCATCCTCTTGGCTGAGATTGTCCTGGGTGCCCTTGTCGACATGCCCCTTAGGACAACCCTCTTTCCGTCACTGTCTTTGAAACGCATCTCTAAGGTTTGGTAGGTGGTGGTGATTTTACCCAAGGTGATCAACCACTGAACTCCCAAAACTACATCTGTGTCTGATAGGTCAACCACATAAAATGTATCTCTCATGGTGTAGTTGCCCAACCTAATCTCCAAGTCTAGAACTTTGTCTAGACACTCCACGGTATGGCCATCTGCTACTGCGACATCAAATCCCTCAAATTCCTCTGTCTGAAGGGCCCGTCTCGATACCAATGAAGCGTTCGATGAAGTTGTGGGTGGTCCCACCATCTATCAGGGCGATTGCCCGCTGCCCCTAAATAATACCTCTGATCCGGAGTGTGTCGTACCTGGGTGCACCAGAAAGGGTCGTTATGACTCCGCCCTTTGTTGGTTTCCGTCTGCTAGCCTGCTCAGGAGGCTGTGGAACAATCGGTGGGTGGGTCCCTGTCAGTGTCGGTGGTCTACGGGGAGGTTGCTCCTCTGCCTGCTTTGGCTCCTCCTCAAAGCTGGTGGATTCATTGTCCTGCTCCTACTCCTCACTATCCATGCTGCCTGCGGCCACCTCAATATAGTGAATCTCTCCCTTGCCCATGCATTTGTGGCCTAGGACCCAAGGATCTCCGCAGTTGAAGCAAAGCTTCTTCCTCATAAGCTCTCACCTCGTCTCATCATCCAACTTCTCCTTACCCTTCCATTCCCTTCGTAATGGCTTCCGGTACCGATCCTTTTGTGGTACGAAGGATTTGGAAAAGGGTCTAGTTTTTGGCACTGAATCTGCCAAATCTCTAGTGCGTAGGATGACATCCTGTAGGGTGTGAGGTCGGTATGCCTTCACCCATCCTCTCAAGGGTTCTGTGAGCCCTTCTGTGAATAACATGATCAGTTGGGGCTCGGATATATCTGTCATTGCCACTGCTACCCGCTGAAACTTTGAGATGAAAGCCTCTGCTGTGCTAGCTTGTCTCAACTGGGCTAGATCTCTGAACTGGATCTCTGGATCCCTCCTGTCGAATCTGTCCATGAGTCTCTCTGTGAACTCTCAGTAAGCGGTGATGTGACTGTGGCCCAATGTCACCAACCCATGATACCACTACTCGTGTGCTTCACCCTATAAGTGTAAGGTGGCGAAACTGATGGCCTTTGTCTCGGTCATCTGGTTGAGCTTGTAGTAGGTGTCAAGCTTTTGTACCCAAGCTCTGGCGGTGCATTTGGGCGATCCGTCGAAAGAAGGTATGGTGAGTTTACCAACTTTTCGGATGAAATCAATGTTATGCCCCTGCTGCGGCTGTGGTTGCGACCCTCCTCTCTGTGGCTCTTTGGGGCGGTTCCTGAGTTTGAGCCCACAATACTGGACTAAGGTCATGTCTTGATGGATGTCACTACCCAATGCTGCATACTTTCTCTGATACTCTGCAATGTCCTCTGCATGAGTGGGCGGTCTCTGTGCTATCAACATCTGTGTTGCTACCTGGGGTGCCCTCTGGAAACTGGGAAACAACGGTCGGGGAATCCTACTCGCAGGGGTGTATGTGCGAGTGGGTGACTGGGGTCTACTGCCTGCCCCTGATTTCCCCTGTGCTGCATGCGGGGCTTGTGTGCCCGGAATGTCCACCATAGCCAATCTATCAGCTACTTGAGCCAAGGACTGAGACATGGTCTGCTAACTAGCTAACATATCACTGATAACCTGCATGAAGGTTGCATCTGGATCCATGGGGGCCTTACCACTGCCCTCTGGTCGCTCATATCTATCACCTAGCCTCCTCTCTGCTTTGCGCTCGGCCTCACACTCTGCTTTTCTCTCTGCTTCTTTGTGTGCCTCTTCCTCTTCCTTTGAACTAGGAGGGAAAGGAGGAAAGTTAGGCCTAGCCCTTCTTTCCTTTCGCCTATTGTAAGTGACATATTCGTCACCTACGTGCTCACGACCATCTGGGTCTTCTGTTGCACTCATAGTCTTTAGTGACAGGCTGGCAGGGCTAAAGCTTTGATACCACTGAAATATCCCTGATCCCGCTGATCAAGATATTTTCTACTGATCTAATTTTCTGTCTCGTAGATCTGATACACTGGGGGTTTCTTGATGCGTTTCAGTTGTGTGTTTGAGATCTTTATGGTTATTGCATGTGCATGTTGCGTATTTATGGCTTAAACAGTGTATAAAGGATGCATGTGGAAGTAAAGAACATCAACTGCCCAATAACATGTATTATGTGACCCAAGCATGGAAATACAATAACATACTGGAAATAAAGAGTATAATTGTTAGCTAGATCTCATGGATCGTCACTGGAATACAAAAAAAAACATTAAAATACCCGTGATCAGAAGATGAAGGCAGATCTGATGCATGCATGGATAGATCGGTAAAAATGTGCGATTCCGGAGAAGTACGGTAACCGCTACCAACTGGAAAACTCGTCCGGAAGGATAGGCTGTAGGAATGCGCTGGAAACTGCTCCAATAGATGCACCCTGACCTCTAGACTGAAATGGATGAGTGTCGGATGTCAGATCTGGTCTCTAAGGCACTGGATCTGGACCCCTGGGGGGTTTGCGCACCTCCTGGGACACTGGATGCGCCCCAAATGATTCCACCAACGGAATCTGCTGCTATTGGACTCAAAACGATCGTCTTGCCAAATGCAGAACTGGGTCGGAAGGGTTTCCCCAAATTTGCTCTGATGCTTCGTTTGTAACCTCAAATGTCCTGTTGGAAGAGCTGCGCCTTAAATGGCTGGATGATGCACCCAACAAGATTCCACCGTTGGAATTTGATGGAGAATGGCCCAATCTGAGCGCCCTGGCCGTATCTCAACTGGGTCAGAAGGAAACTGCAATATGAACTCGGACCTCATGTAGCTCCCCAAACCCTCAAACTGACTTGCGCCCTCACTGGCTGAGTTGCGCACTCTGCACTGGATACTCCTGAATAGCACGGTGAAATACCTGGATGGTATCTCCGATGGGCTAGGGTGTGTCTCTCAACACCGAAATCGATCAATCGTGATGGTTTCCTCCATAAATCCACAAAACAGTAAGGTCGACTCTCTTCCTTCTCTGGGAACTCTCAACATCAAATCATAACAATGCATAATGAAGAATTAGGTCAAATTCCTCCCTTTATATCATTCCCAACCTAATTCACCATTGACCTCACTTAAGTTAGGCGCTTTTCCTCCTAAGGTGAATAATTAATTAATTAAGTCCCCCTTTAACACCTTTTCATTCTAATTCTTCGTTGACTTAGGCTTAAGTGACTTTTCCTAAGTTTTAGGCTTAATTCATCGTTTAGCCATCAATTCACCCTTATTTCTCCATCTTGTTCCATGTTTGTGCCTGACAAAAGTCTACGAGAACACATAGACTACTAAGTCACTCCCTGCTGGCCTACTCTTGGGAACGGGACATCACAAAATATGCAAAGCTGAGCTAGCATGCAATGGCAAGATCAAACAACTTTTGAAACTAGAGGATGGATGTGAACTATGCATGGGATATTCATTTTCTAGGTGACAAGACAAAACTCCAAGAGCGACTTAGAGTTAGTGAAGGCATGAACATGCTCAACTCAACCAAATCTATGACCATGAAGCTTATGTGAAAACCATGTCTATGCAAACGGAATTGAGCAAAGAACTGAAAGTGAACAGTGGCTTTGGATAGCAAAGCTAGGGAAAAATGATTCTGCCAATTATTTACAAATAGAAAGAGAATAAAAACTATGGGTGAGGTGGTCAGGCTACTAACCAAACTTTGAACCATAACTTAGAAGATGGGGTTGGGACAGCTTGAACAAAATAAACAAAGGTCGGGCATATCACATCTATTTATCCATGAATTGAAGCATAATCAAAACTCGAAGTAGAGTGACCTAGGCAAGGTCGATGGCAAGGACAGAGGCAAAGTTAAAAGAAAAACTAGCTATAAACTTCACACTCTTCCAAGGAAAGAATCAAATACACTATCAAGCCAACAAATAACAACTCATAAATCTATTTGAAATTACCTATACTATTATTGCATGCAGAAGCAAACAATTCCCAAAACTCCACCAATTTCCCTTCAAATGGTTTCAGAACAACAAAAAAGAGTAGGCTAGTAATGGTGGCTTCCACAAAGGGCATGGGGACCTTTAATATCAGCTTAATGTAGTTACAGAATGCTTGCATGGCGGGCTCAAAAGTGAATTGCTAGATCAGAAACAAGTAATTTCCAAAGAGTTGAAACGAGTGAGAGCAGGCTCAAATGCATGGCAAACTAGGTCATCAAAAGGTCAAATTGGAAGAGAGCCCTCGGATGTAAATCAATGGACAAGAATGGAAGAGGCTTGAATGCTATGCCTTATACCTTAAATTGAATAGAGCGAGGGGAGTACAAAATAGAAAAGGGCAGAGTGCACCATTGGTTTCCATTTTCACCATATCCCAATGCCTAATACAAAACATCATGCCATATCTCAACTTAAATGCAGAGTGAAAATCTATTGTAATTCGTGGGTGGCAATTCAAACCATATCACATGCAATGCTGTTGAGCCAAACGAACCATATTATATACATCACCTTGAACACCAATACCAAGGCACGATAACTTATGCAAATTGCCAAGTGTTGATTCTTAGATGTGCCAAGTATTGTTTTATAACTCAAATTGCTTTGTAATGCTAGGCATTTGCACTTGTTCTAACAACATTCAAAAGTGATAGTTACCATGCAAAATTCATTGCAATGTTGTATAACAAGCTCCCTAGACGTGTATGTCTGGCGCTTATTTTCTGTTAAACCAAGAATGCCCATATTAATCCAAACCAAATGATCAAGTGGGAAACAAAGGAGCCAATAATCATAACTCGTATCAAACGTTACTCAACAAAACCGATAGTTTGAGGCCATAAGTATAATAAGTTACATGATGCAAATGACGAAACAATGCCCATATCATAGAACTGTGCAACCATAATAACAAGCCCTTAACACATTAAAAGTATACTGAGTTATTTTCCAATCAATTCATCAATTCTCAAAGATTATCCATGCCATTTACTTCCGCCTAGAGTACCCTTGTGAGTCCTAGGTGCAGTCTAGGTGACGGGGTCCCCTTTATTTTAGCAAGACATCAAAGATTTGGAATGAGGGTCGTAGAATATGTGTAGGGTAGCTGAGATGATAGGTCAGTTTAGATCAATATAAGTAAAGGAAATCAGAAAACTTTGTGATTTAAATCTCATAGGCCAAAAATGAGGTCAACTATATGTATACAGTATGGGGAAATATGCCAACTGACGTGTGAACTGAAATTGAAAAATAGAAAGGCAGAGTTGTTGTTCGTCGTAAAAATCTTGTTTTCACGGAAGGAAACATAAAGCAATACAAATTTGGAATCATAGATCAAATCAAGCTAGAAGAGCATGGAATCATAGATCAAATATGCTAGAAATAGTAAGATTTAGAAATGCAAGCTAGCTCTCTAATATCTTATTATTCAAGGACAAATGAACAAGGTAATTACAAGAAACAAATTTACCATAACCTCAACACATCAAATGGAACAATGGGCATCCACACATTTGCACAACACGGCAATAATGACCTCCAAAGTCTTCAATTCTTTATTCCACAAAGCTTGAAAGCATTACAACAAGATAACCCCGGGTCTTCTATTCTAACTTGACCAAAGGAGCCATGCCTTCAATATATAGCAAAGAGGGTGACAATCCCAAGAGAGAGGGGCACACCACTTGGAGAGGGAGGGCACACCACATGTGAGGGAAACGAGTGACAAGTGTGGGTTTGGGCTGCCACCTCTCTCCACACTCCAATTAGACGCCAAGTGTGAGCAAGGAAGAGAGGAGGAGGGCGCCACCTCCCAAGAGGTAGGCACACCTCCTCATGAGGGCGCCACATATCCACAAGAGGGGCACACCTCCTCTTGGAAGCTTCTCCAAACTCAAGTTAACTCACTAAGAAATCACTCATAACACATCTACAAGTGCCAACAAGACTTAGTCAACTTAAGAGAGGGTGAGTTAATTTGAAACATGTTTCCCAAAAAATAGCCTTTGCTGATGTTTTGTCTTTTATTGACTTTTTGCGAGTAAAATTAGTTTTAAGTGATTAAAAATCACTATTTCCACTCACAAAGTCGGTACACAAGTAAAGTGGGTATTTGAGTGTGAAAATGAATACCCCGAAGGCATATAATGCCTCCTAGTACAACTTATTCAACTTAGGCAATATTTACAATTAAAATATCCCGTTTTTGTGGGAAATTTTTTATTTGCATAAAACATTAAAAAAATTAAGTACTTAGCTTAGTATGAATCATAAAATTGAACAGCAATAATCATAGAATTTCCAGCATGAAAATTCACAACACATGTACCCTGGGGAAATCCTATACATGGAGAAAAACCCTAACAAACACCGGGGAGCTGAGGGGATGGGTTTATTTGCCAAATTGAAATGCGAAAATTGAAAATGTTTGTCTAGTTACTAAATCCACACTGTCCCTCTGTTCAACATAAAGCTTAATTAGAGGAGTTGAGGGGATTGGTTTATTTGCAAGAAATTGAAACTGCAAAAAGGACATAAATTTAAATCTAGCAATTGGTGACTACTTTGCAAAAGGAAATTTAAATTAAAGATTATTGTGCTTGTGATGGATTTTAAAGTTACTTTAACTTATCTTTAGATGTGAAAAGTAAACTTAAGCCAAAATTGCAAAAATGACACAATCACAAAAGACACTGTTCCCCCAAGGGGAGATGAAGAGTGGGAGCTTGTAGCCCCACTTATTTTATAAATGGATTTACAATAGTCTTTTTTGGAGTGACTTGTGATCATTCATTAGGGGGATCACAAGTCTTTACAATGTTTTAGAAGTGTTTATTGAAGAAAGGGGTCCTCCCGGGGGTCCCAGATGCCTCCGATTCCGTCAAAATTTGGTTGAGTATCCTCCTATCTGTTTGCAAACCTTCACAAAACAACAAGTAAACAAAGACAAAAGACGCCCAAATACACTTTGGAAGTGTCTTTGAATGTTATTAGAAAAACCCCAAAAATTTGCTAAGTAAAAGTACACTAAATAGAAAGTCACTAAGTTTACCAATTGAATCTTTTAAGCATTGTAAGTAAATTCTATCATTTAACCTTTAGATTCTCTTTGAAACTAGCTAAAAGATAGAATAAATGCAAGCTAGATCTATTAGTGAATGAAACCTTTTAAAGCACAAAGTAGATCTAACTTGTCTTGTGCATGCAAATTAGATATTGAAGATTTTAACTAAAAAATTGATCTAAATACTTGCATGGAATGAATTAACCAAGAGGAAAATAAATATTCTTTGAGAAAGAGAGAAAGAATAGCTTGTAGTCCTTGAAATTCTTGGGCAAAATGGAGTCTTCTTGGAAGAGGAAAGAGGGACTATGTCCTTATAGATCTTGAAGATGAAGAGGATGCAAACCTGTGAGCTTCAAACACTTGCGACAAAATGTTAAATAGTAGTGCTCCCTACATATGAAATCTAGAAAACATGTCAGTCAAACAAGAAGAGCGTGAAATCTTTGATTACATATATAAAGCAACAAGACTTAGAAATGCAAGCAAACTTAATAAATCGTGTTATTCAATGAGAGACAATTGATCTAGAAAGACAAACCAGTTTAATAGATCATATCCATATTCCACAAATTGAAAGCAAATAATTGAAACAACATCACCTCACAAATTTGGCACATTGACAATTAACATCCACACATTGAGATCACTACACCAATCTAGCCTACAAAGCCTTTTATTCCAAATGATAATACAATAGTGTTACAACCACAAGCATTTCTCTCTTACTCTAACTAGTTTGCAACGAGAGAGCAAGCTTGTATTATATAGCAAATGGGATGGAGAGCCCAAGAGAGGAGGGTACACCACTTGGAGAAGGAAGAGAGCCAAGTGTGAGTTTGTGGGCTGCCACCTCTCCCTAACTCTCATTAAATGACAAGTGTGAAGGGTGAGAGCAAGCGGGAGGGCGCCACCTCTCAAGAGGTAGGCACCCTCCTCAAGAATGCACCACCTATCCTAAGAAGGGTGCACCTCCCAAAGAGAGATCCTCCTAACTCAAGCCTAATCTCCAACAACTCAACTCCAACTATCTCTCCAAGTGCCAACAAAGCTTAGTCAACTTGAGAGAGGGTGAGTTAACTTGAAACGTGTTCCCGACATGTTTCCCCAAAAAATAGCATTTGCTGATTTTTATGTCTTTTATTGACTTTTGCGAGCAAAAATAAATTTTAAGTGATTAAAATCACTAATTCTACTCACAAAAGTGGGTACTTAGGTAAAGTGGGTATTCTAAGTCCAAAAACGAATACCTCCAAGGCATGTAATGCCTCCTAGTACCCCTTATTTAACTTAAGAATTATTACAATTAAAATATCCCAATTTTGTGGGAAATTTTATTTTTGCATAAAACATTAAAAAACCTAAAGGGGACTTAGCGCATTTCCACAAAACTCTAGGAGGATGATTAGCATGGTAATATACATTAGACACTAGACTTAGATGATCAAGCTAAGGCCTAACCATGAGTGTATACTCCAACTTTGGAGGAAAATGAGTGAAAAAACTCAAAAATTATAACTCGCTTAAAAAATTCAAGCAAGAAATAATTAATAAGTAAAAAAAAACATTCTAGAGTAATGCACTCCTGTCTAAGTCTTAGGAGGCTAAGCCTGTTACAAGTTCATCATGCTAAATTCATCTTATTACAGTTCCCCATGGGGGGTATGGAAATGCGGTATAGAAGAAGAAGAAAGAAAAGGGGGCTATAATGGTCGTCTGGACTTGTGAACTTTGAATTTTAAGCAACACCTTGCTCAATCTTTGGCGGCTCAACTACAAGTCCATCCTAGTGCAACTTTGTGGGTAACAAGGATGATAATAAGGTTTCATTATAGAATGGGTTTTGTGGATCGCAATTTTAGAACATTCCTTAGTAATCTTAAGTTCTGGATAAATATCAGTGTTGTAAACATTTGTTGAGATTATGGCTAGAATGTTTTGTGTGGATTGCAATTTTAAAACATTCCTTATTAGTGTTAATTTGTGTATTAATATCCGTGTTGCAAACATCTGTTGAGATTATGGCTAATCTTGACTTGAGGACATGAGCCAACCCTCTATTTGAGGTTTTGATGGCTTTATTGAGCATCCGTATGGATAATTAACCCATCTTATTGTACTTATCTATGTTTGACTAGGTTGCCCTAGTTACCCTTTTGGGGATAGCGCCCTCAACACTAATGGAGGTTTAGGTGTATGATCACAACATCCTCCACATTTGTAAATCAATCACTCAAGTTGTTATTTGATAAAAGGCCTACGGGCAATCTTATCTATAGTGCTCCTCTCTTGAGTACTTGTGTTTGGACAACGATCTTCTTTTTTGGTTTTGGATTTCTCTTTCAAGCACATTGTATGGGTTCATCTCTATTGTGATCATTATTAAAGTGCTATTTTATTTTTCTGTTAATTAAATTGTAGTCCTTATTCTTAGCAAAGGCTTATGGATGTATTTGAAGAGTTCGCTTATGGTTGAAGATGATGACAACTATGATCTAGTATGTTTGAAGAAAGATGAATCCCTGGGTTTGATCACTCTTTATGTGGAGCCGGACCTTGTTCATCACACCAAGGGTAACAAGAGTCCAAAGCAAATTTGGGATGCTTTCAAAAACTTATTTGGGATAGTGAACACTACTCAAGTCAACTAGCTTGAAACTAAGCTCCTCATCCTCAAAATAGTAGATTTTTTCTACCGTCAAGGAGTATATTTCCAGGTTCAAAAACCCGAAGTATGACATTGTTATTACATTAGATGGCCAATGTGAACATGATTTTGTATATATTAATATTGTCCTTAATCACCTTTCTCCTGCTTTCAAGAATTTTGCTATCTTTTACAACATTCCTCTTTTTCTCAAGGTCCTTGCTTTGCCTACTTTAGATGATGTGTTTTCAAACCTTATCTAGCATCAAGTCACCTTGAGGAATTTAGGTGAACTACCTTGTAGAGATCAAAGGCCATTCTAAGGCTTCTTCCTCGTACATACATGAGTATACAAGGCACACTCTCAAATCCATAAAGGAGAGGATGACCTGGTCTTACTTCCATAAGGATCATGCTTGCAGCCATGCACTGTTCGAAGAAAAGGCTGGTAATTCTGTACACTTTCTTGTGCAGTCTACCTTATGGTGGTCCATCTCTTTGCTAGAATGGATTGTAGATTTTGGGGCAACTAAGCATATGAGGAAGCATGAGAACCTTCTCTCCTACTACAGTGATTAGCATAAAGGTCAGCAGGTAACTATCGATGATGACACAACTCTCCCAATTTTTGCTTGTGGCATTGTTGTTAGTGATAATGTAGAGTATGGGGATGATCACCATGTTCACGGAGTGGGACCAAATCTACTATCTATTTATTGCATTACACATACCAATAAAAATGTGGAATATTAGTTGAACATATGGGTTTTTAAAGAAATAAATGTTAGGTTCAAAATTGTTGCTTTTGGATATTGTGATGAATTTGAATGAATGTACAAGTTGGGGAAGTCTTCTTCAACCCCCACCTTGAATAAATTCATTGCAGTTGTGGCCAATGCAGTCGATGACAATAAGCTATGGCACTTTCATCTTGGTCACACCATTTATGGATCCTTGAGACACATGAGCCATCTTCACGTAGATCAAGGTCTTCCATAGATCAACGCTCCTAGTGGTGTTTGCAAGGATTGGTGTGATAAGTAAACTTCATTGAGTGTCCTTTCCAAAGGACAACTGAAGGTGTGATTCTAAGCCCCATGAATCAATTCACAGTGATATTTGTGGTCATATGACTAGTTCTTCTGTTGTGGGAGCTAAGTACTTCCTCACTTTTATTGATGATTATTCTTGGTGTCTATGAGTCTATACCATTAAGTCCAAGGATGCAGTGTTTGGAAAACTTTGGGAGGTCAAAACTCTTGCTAAAGCACAATGCAACTAGAATATCAAGTGTCTATGGATTGATGGGGTAGGAGAATACATTGGTAATGCTTTTTGACAGTGTCTTCACTCTCACGACATCTCTTAGAAGAAGATTGTTTCCCACACTCTGCGCAAAATGGAGTGGTTGATCATAAGAATCGATCAATCATGGAAATTGCTCCTTGTATGCTTCATTCTCAGACTATAAAATTATCTTTTTGGAGAGAGGTCGTTGTTTGTTAAACACACCTTATCATTTAGACACCTACACATGCGGTCACTAGTATGACCCCTTATGAGCAATTGCATGAGGAAAAACCCTCTATCTCACTCTTCCATATTCTTGGATTAGGTGCATGGGTCTAACCACCT
>JASDQU010270845.1:3131-15331 GCA_032191745.1 Picea mariana
ATATCTTAAAATAATACAAAAATTATAAATTTATTATAATGGTTATTAAAAATCTTAATTTAAAAAAAATATATTATAATAAATAACAAAAACAAATACATAAATCTCAATTAAAAAAAAAATATTATAATAAATAACAAAAAACAAATACATAAAAACATTAGATATTAAATGTCTTTTACAATTACTTAATTTAAAAACTAACACTAAATTTACAATTACTTAATTTAAAAACTAACACTATATTTTGAAAAGAATTTTAAACAATAGACTAATCATACATTACTAAATTTTGAAAACAAACTTAAATAACAAAAGACTCATACAACTCCATTAACTTTCAAAGAAACATTTAATATTAAAATTTAAATTTTATTTAAACTTGAATACTAAAATACTCATACATCTTTGTGAACTTTCCAATATTAAAACTTAAATTCTAGAAAGTTCATATGTTGTAATATTCAATATTTCATAAATGAATTTGATGGATAATTTTTTTCCACGGGGAATTTCTTTTTTATATTCATAAAAATATAAAAAGTTTTCTTACAAGAGGCCTTACAACATAGGTCCTTTCTTCTTGCGTTATTTTGGCACCGTATATAGTTAACACTGAGCTCATAACTCGAAAAACTTATAATATAGGCGACATTCTCCACATAGCTAGAAGAGGGAAAAATTCGAAAATAGAAGTATTGTCCCTCATGCTTTGTTGCATACTATAGCTAAAGAGACCAACAAATTTTATCTAGACTTCAAAAAACACTACCTCTTAAACAATTAAAACATCTGTAAGTATAGGGTGGGCCCTTCATGACCATCCTCCCATGGTTGTAAGCTATGCTTCCAGGCATATTTGTTAAAGCCACTTTAGATAATCTGGCTGCCTTTTGATTATCTTCTCTGAATATGTGTGAAAAAGTTATATTCCTGAAATAAGGGAGGGTGTCTTTAATCCTTTCCTTCGAGCTTTCTAGTGCTACAACTTAGAGAGCTCCTTTCTGATTAAGCCACTCAATAACTATCTTAAAGTCCCCTAGCAAAAGTAAATTTGGAATTGACAATCTTACAACCAAAATTAGAGAGGCCCAGGCACCCAAAACTTCTTCCCTAGTGTTTGTTCCCCAGCCACAGTTTGGAGTCCACAAAATTGAAGTGTTAATATTGATCTTTATCATACCTTCTACCCCACTTTGTTCACCAAATTGTTGTGCTGCCTCGTCAAACCTTCCAATGGCTCTGTCTTTTGGAATATGCACATGTACAATTCGAGGAAGAGATTCTTTTGCCTTGAGTCCATAGTTGCTCGTTGCACCAATAGCTTTGAAAACTATCTTTTGTATAGAAGGAGAACCTGCCTCAAAGATTGTCAAGTTTCTTCCAAGCCAAATAAACCACCATAAGAAGGCAAGCAGAGTAGGAAAATCAGAATTCTGCTTTGCCCAATTTTCGAAGCATTCATTCACTGACAGACCATTCCATCCACTCATGAATTTTAGCACATTTTTTACCCTATTCCATATTGAAATAGTGAAAGGGCAATTCACAAAGAGATGCTTACCCGAATCCCTCTTGCCCTTGCATAGGAAGCAAATCCCTGGCCCCACCCAACCTCTTTTTTGAATATTTTTCTAGGTTAGAACTTTATTTTCAGTTACCAACCATGCAAATAACTTAATTTTTGAAGGACAGTCCCATTTCCATAGTTTTTCCTCCACCCACCTACTTTAAATTTCCATAGTTTTGTCGCAACTACATTGTAAACATTTTTGACAGTTAGTTGTCATGAATTATCACCTCCCGTCCATAATAAAACATCTGGACGATCCTGCAACTGAATTCCTGAGCCTATCAAAAGCTTTCGGTACTTTTCCCATTATGATGCTAAGTCTCCCTTGAGCTCCAAAGCTGCACAATCTAACCAAGTTGAGCAGAGTGTTCCCTGCATGAGGTCACAACTCACTTGATATAGCAGGTGAACTTTTTTTTGGTTCAAATTATCAACTAAATCTTTTGATAAAAAAGAGTCTTTTCCCATTCCCAGGATGACATCTTTCCTAATAACAATAGAATGTCCTAAGTCCAGATTCCATGCCAACCATTGTAATACAAGTGGTAAAGAATTAATCAAGTTTTTACATGTTTGTGATCCATAAGTCATGACCGTTGAGGCCGATATTAACCATGTAGGGACCGATTCATAAGGAAAATACTTGTCTTTTATCATCGGGATCCATATACCTTTCTTTGTCAATACTCTCCACAGAGTATTAGTTGTTAGAGCCCTGTAGAATATAAAACCTCCATAAAGTTTAGGCCTCGAGACAGACTCCCAATTACACAAATGATAGTTTCGACTTTTCTTGTTGTTGAACCACAGGAAGGAAAATACCATCTGTCAGATATTTTTTAGAACAGACAACAGAATGTGTGCTAATGCCAACCAATAAAATGGTAGACTCTCCAATACTTCCTTTACCAAAACATACCAGCCTCCCAAAGATAGTAGCATGTTACAGCAACGATTAATTCTAAATTCAAATTTTTCAATGAGCCATCGCTAGTCCTCGGCTTTATAGCTATCTGGTTTTAGGAAGTACCCCAAATATTTAAAGCCTTCTGATATATCTTTGAAATAAAAATTAAATAAAACATTTAACTCATCAAGAGTTTCCCACTGAACTCCAGTGTGAAGGAAGGTTGATTTATGCACATTAATTCTCAACCCCAATGCCCAATAGAAGATACTGAGAATTTTACTAATCTTGATCCATTCAAAAATCGTGGCTTTTGACATAATAATCACATTGTCCACGAAAAGCAGGTGTAAAATCTTTATGATTCGAGATACTTTTATCCCTGTCAACACCCCCTCTTCTTGACATTTTTTTAGCATTATACTAAGGCCTTCCATCACGAGGATGAAGAGGAAGGGCGACAAAGGGAAGCCCTAACGAAGTCCTCTCTTACTTTGAATGAATTTTGTTTCCTCCCCATTGATCAGGATTGCATAAACAGTGGAGGTTATGCATCCCATTATCCAGTTTGTTGTTGCCAGCCCAAAGCCACATTAAAGAAGGATTAACCTCAAAAGGTCCCAGTTTATGCAATTGTATACCTTCTTGAGATCTAGCTTTAGTATAATAGCTTGAATTTTTTTTTTACTTTATGTTGTGCAGGCACTCCTGTGTGGTGCCAATAGTGTCTAAGATCTGCCTTCCCTTGAGGAAGCCCAGTTGTTCCTCAGATAAAGTGCAGGAGAGAATAGGGCGAATTCTCTTAGCTATAATTTTTGCAATGATCTTGTAACATAGATTTCACAGAGCGATTGGGAAAAAATCGGTGAAAGTACTGGGGCGATTAACTTTAGGAATCAATGCTATGAAAGTTGAGTTGATCTATTTTATTACTTCACCTTTTAATCTAGACTCCTCCACAACATCGAACAAATCATGCCCGACCAACTCGAAGAAATGTAGAAAAAATTATACATTCCAACCATCTAGCCCAAGACTTTTATCCTTTGAAAAGCCTTTCAGAACCTCTAGAATTTCCTCCCTTGAGCAAGGCTTTTCTAGATTTAAGACTTCCTCCTCCAACACCATTCTAGGGAAAATACTAACTGTAGCAACCTGATCACCATAATTATTAGTTCCCATATTCTAGTAGAAAGATTTAAAATAATTGATAGCTTCAACCTTTATGGCCTCTTATTGGAATGGATCCTTCCTGCTTCATCCTGAATCTCCCATATGTGTTTTTATTTCTTCTGAAGCTAGCGAATCGTTGAAAGAACTTTGTATGTTTGTCTCCGCTAGTGATCCAAATAGCCCTACTCGTATGTCGCCATCTCTCTTCCTCCTCCAATAACATTTTTTTTAGCTCATCCTCCAAAATCCTCACTTGATGCTCAAAATCCCCAATCTGTAATCCATGTGCCTTCTATCGAAATAGTTCATTTAAACCTCCTTCAATTTTGCCCATCTCTAATCATTCTCGGAGCCATTTTTCCATTGACCAGGCCTTCACCCGGGCTTTTAGAGTTGATAATCTCCCTACTAGTCTTCTTTGTGCTTCCTCTGTTTGTTGTAGTGTTGCATCGCTCCACACCTCATGCACCAATGTATCAAAGGAGGTGTCTCGTAACCAGGCTGGATTTAGCTTGAAAGGATGGGTTGTCACAGACAATCCTTCACCCAGTTGAAGGAACACTGGAGCGTGATCGGAAATATAAGGAAATTCAACCCATGCTCTATATCTACAAGAGGTTGTGAGTAGGTCCTCCGCCATGTAGGTTCTGTCTAATCTCTTTGCTATGCCTTCAATTCCAGATCTACTATTTCACCACGTCGAGACCACCTCAACAAGAACCACATCCACCAGTTTGTTTTTTGAAAATATCTCCTTAAAAAAGCCCGCCAGAGAATCTGTCAGCGCTAACTCTCCCTAAACCTCCTCTGAATTTGTCGTGAAGTTCATGTCTCCTAGCATTATCAAATCATCAAGTGCTAAAAGACCCCTACCGTCAACTTTTTCCCAGAATTTCTTGCGATCTTGACAAGGTCCATACACATTCAGGAGGGATACCTTCCTTTTATTCGCTAAGCTAGTACCTGACAAAAAAATTCTGCCACATCTTAGGACCGGCACTAAGTCAAAGAAAATAGGATCCCATGAAACAAGTATCCCACCAGAATTTCCAACAGAGCTCACTGCATAGGTCATCCACTCGGGTTTGAGCATATACAATAAGTTTCTTGCCTTTTCCGCAGCCACCAATGTTTCTTGTAGAAAAATTACATTAGGTTGTGTTTTTATTAAAAGTCTTCTCATGGAGGCCAATTTTAGGGGGCCTCCCACCCCTTGAATGTTGAGGGAGAGAAGGATCATGAGTTTTCCCTTGAAAAGGGCTTTCATGCCTCTAAGAACCCCCTAATCTAGAATAGTAGTAGTTTGTCTTGCAGGTAAAGAAGCCAAGGTTCTTGCCTTTTTATGGGCACTCCTAGTTTTGATAGGAGATAATTCAAAACCCAAACCCCGTGACCACATCGGTTCCTTCCTTGTAGAAATCCCATCACCCGAGGAATCAATGTGAACTCCCTTAGTGCTAGATTTGGTCACTACCTCCTTCCCCAGGTACGTCGGGATTGGGATGGAGCTTAAGTTTTTGCTAAAGGAGGGAACTAAGGCAAAGATCATCCTATCTAGAGAGTGATTGCTAGTGGCAGGTTAACCATAACCTGGGACAACTAAGGAATCTTCCTCAGCTAGGGAAATGGGAAGGACAGGTGAACTCGACTCTTGAAGAGGTTCTAGCTCCAGAATGGTCACTGGCTGGATATCAGTTAAGACTGGTGTCAAAAGGTCAAATTCCAACTCGTCTTTTTTACCAACCTCTGTCTGATGTACCGAATCTGTATGGAAAAAACTATCTAAGTGATCTATCTCCCAAGCAGAAAGAGAATTATACAACGAAGGACAAAAGAGTTTAAACTTACCAATGAAAATAGTATCTGCCTGTTCTGGGCTCTCCTCATTCCTTAAACTCGTAGAATCTCCCAGGTCTTGATGATCCCGCAAAGGAGAGTAGTTGTCAGCAGGGTTATCCTCTGAGGAGTCCTCATCTAATAGAGATCAATGTGTCTATGTACAATCCTTTCGCAGATTTCCTATTCGCCTGCAAAGCGAACAACGAAAAGGGAGGCCCAAGTAATCCAACAGTTGGACAAACAAATGACCCCTTTACTCTATATCCAGTGTTTCCATTAACCCTGCATGAATGTCTACTTCAACAAGAACCTTTTCCATTCTCTTATCTGCAACACGTAGAGCTTGTTTGTCTACCTTAATAAAATGGCCTAAAGCATTACCTATCAGCTCCAAAGCCTTTGCATTCCACCGTTGAAGTGGTAGTCCCGGGAGGAGAACCCATAGGTGGCAGAAGCTGAAGTACTTCATCGTTGGGTCGAAGTTGATGTGCCACCTCTTCAACATCAAGCTTCCTCCCCCATATCCCCAAAACTTATCTAAGATACACGCCAAGTCCTCCGGGCTCTTAAAAATAAAACCTAACCAACCTCTTAGTAAAGATAATACCTCAGGTGAATAACCCAGAACAGGATCCCAAGAGCATTTCATCCACTCCGAGAGCTTCTGAGTGCAGCGAGACCGGTAGGCTAGCCTACCCACCAAGGCACAGAGTGCAAGGTTGCAAGCTTCTTCTAAGCCAACATCCATACCCATTACTTAACTATGTTTTTTCCTTTTTGGATTCCACACCCATTGTGGTCACTTGTGGACACCACGCTTCAGAAAGGAAGGATCCCCCTGTCGCTCTGAAGTTCTAGTCTCAGAAGGAGGGATAAAATCAACACTCTGTGGAAAAATGCTTTGTGTATCCTTAGTCTGAGCTCCCCTTACTGTAGATATGCACACAGTGCCCTCCTTTGGTTGTGGGTCTGCAGGTTGGTGTATTCTCGAAACTGTCTCTCTACCAATCAAATGCGTAGGACGAGTGCAAGTGTTGAGAAAATGGGGACGCTGGCAGTTGAGTTGAAGAAATATTAAAACCACAGTTATGACTATTTCGCCTGTAATAATTATTGCAAATCTTGTCCACCGAAGCTAACAGACCCTGTCGCTCCCAATGTTCCATGTCCTCTGCACCCAGAAGAGTCGTGACCTCACTTTCCATTAGGAATGTTTAGAAACCTTCGAAAATGCTGCCACCTCGGGGAAAGTCTGAGATAACTGTCAGTTTCCCAGTCTCATCAGATGGGAGAGTACCGAGAATACCAGCAGAGTAATGAAAGAAGAAGTGACATAAACTGCTAAAATCAAAGAGTCTTCCCACTAACAGCCCACTCCATTAATAAGATCTTATCTACTTCATTAAATTCGTTGAAACTTAGTTGATAAACAACAAAATTCCAAACCAAAAGTGTGAGCTAACAGAGGTCGATAATTGGAACAGTAACTAAAACAATCTCAAGGGACTATGAGGAATGAACCATAACCTCCAAGATCTCCAAAAAAACTCATGTAAAACGAGCCTAAGACTCCAAGAATGGTTTTCCGGAGTCTTGTAATAGTCTAACACGAAACCCCAAGTATCTAGGATCTGTTAAAATGGGAGAGTAGAGTGATATAAACAAATATTCTATTGCTTACAATATCAATGCAATGGACTCTATTATATAGAGTGTACAGGTTGTTATCTCTAACTTATTCTAAAGATAACTGAGGAGGTTGAGAGAATATCTCAACCACACACCAAACTAGGATCTCACCAATCCAACTCTCTAACAACCTCTTAATAATAGGATCACACAACTCATGTAGAGATTGACTCTACTTCTTAATACATCATATTAGATAAGTAGGAATTATATATTCCAACACTCTCCCTTAATGACTACTTATCTAAATATCTTTGTGGTCATATCTTCATCATTGTCCGGGCTTTAATCTTTTGAACTTTCTTCTGCTTTAACCTGTACCTGCATCTGATTATTGAGGTCCATATAAAAAACAATCCATCTACCGAGATACATGGGTACAATCCGTTGTACTCGCCAGTTCTCTAGGAATGCTTTTCATCTACATAGTTCATCAATGTTAAACTCTCCCTTAAACATAACTTGGTCCCTTATACTCTGAGATTATTCCATCTCACATTCCCCCCTTAATCGAAGACTCAAATTCTTTGATTCAACATCAAGCTAGCATACGAGTACACCTGCAACCCTCGTACCTACCCTAGTCGTTAATTCCACAACTTGATACAACAACCTCTCTGCCTATGAGAGAGTATCACATCCTGTGATCACATGCATTCACAAGGCAACGATGGCTCTACTTTGGCAGGCGACTCCACACAAATTGTATGGCAGCAGCGGCTTCTTAAAACGGTTCACAATGTGGTGAGACTCTTCTCTCCTGAGCTCTGATAGAAAACGTGACTCAGGTTCGCCCTCCACGATTGGCTATCAATAGAAATCTTCACGCAGTGTTGACGAAAGCAGATCTGGGCGTGTTGCCGTCCTAATACACACCTGGGTTATCGTGGAAGAAACCTTCAATCCACTTGGTGTGTCCTTGGGGGCAAGTCTCGAGTCAAGGTGTTGTCACCTGATCCTCAACTCCTCCGTCTAGGCCAACNAAAATCTAAGAAAGAAAAAGACACTTATTCTAGGAGTTTATTTATTTGAAATAAAACTTAATCAATTAGCATTTATCATCATCATAATCAAAAGGTACTTGCTCATATGAAAGATAGATTACTGAATGAATAAAATTGCTCGCATAAGACAAAAATAGATAGTATGTTTTAACCAGTGCCTTAAATGGATTCGTATGCAGTGTAGATCAAGGATTTTATTAAGTCGGATTGCATGAAGATCTAAGCATTGATTTAACATGCAACAGGTTAGAGTGTTTGTAGTGTGTTTGATATTGATTTATTTGTGTAGTTGATTGTTAGATTAGAGCATGCACAACTCTACGCAAAGAAAACTAACCACGACACCCAACTCCCTGAGGGGAAAATACAACCTCAAAAAACGAAGTTAAAACCCCCAGGGTCCCTGGAATCCTTGAAATCCACCCAAAATGAGCATGAACTCCTCTTGGATCTATTTTTGCTGCAACAAAATAGCAAACAGATAAGATGAGAAATGACAAAAAAAAAGAACTTTTGAACAAACAAATTTTTATCAAGATTTTCAGAAATTTTTCTAAGGCAAAAAGTGGATTTTTTGGGCTTTTTTGGGCACTTTGCATGGACTAAACTTAGGCTCTTCTAACTGTTTCTGTTTGCTGTCATAAAATAGCAAGCATGAGGCAGTTATTTAGCTTGATTTTGAACTCAAAACAAAGCATTTAACTAGCTTCAAATCTAGGAGAAAAGCAACTAGAAAATGCCCTAGATCTACTTCTTTAAATTGAAAAAGATTCTAACGAGATCTAGAAACTTTGCATGCAAAGGAAACTAATTCAAACTTTTGATTTAGAACTAAATTCTTAAGCATGCAATGAAAGTAACCAAATGATTTTAAAGAGAAATGAGAGGGAAAAGAAAAATCTTTTTATTTTTATTTTTTCAAGCATTGAAAGTTTATGGGCGATGGGGTCCTTTGATGAAGAGTAGAGGGAGCTCAATCCTTTGAAGATCTTGGACAATGACGGTTGAAGCAACAACCTATCAATCCTCCAAGCTTAAAAAAGAAAAAAAACCTGCAACAATGTACTCCAATCTTGCAAACATTTGTTAAAAGGTCTTCCCTACAAAACAAAACTCAAATATGCATGTTAGTTTAGTCGAAAACGAAGCATGCAATATAAAAGTCTATGATTTAAAGAAGAAATAAGGTGAATCAAACTAGATTTATCTTATCCTTATGCATGATAGCATACATTCTAAGCCTTTAAAATAGATACACAAGATTGAATAACAAGATACAGATTACCTCATATAGACTATACTAGATCCAAGCATCCACACATAGAATCCACAACAATAGTGCTCCAAAGTCTTCTTTATTCAAATGCTTCAAAGTATTACAGAGTTTCTTTATCCCAGACTCCTCTGAATTCCTGAAGAGGGTCGACCTCTCTTAAATAGGCGTGGAGGTGGAGATCCCTAGGCAATGCATGCGCTAGGGTAGATGCATGAGAGGAGGAGTGGCGTTTGGTAAAGGGGAGTGAATGAGGGAGTGAAGCTTTACGTAGAGGTGAAGGGAAGCTTACATAGGTGAGAGTGGAGTGAGGGCGTGAGAGTATAGTGAGGAGGGAGAGTGTAATTGGCGATGAGGGCGTAAATTTAGGGTGAGTGCGTGAGGATTAGGTGAGGAGCCACCTAGGAGTTGAGTTCCTTTATTTGGAACTCCTCCCCATGCCATGTCATCCCACTAGGTCAACCTCCCCCTTTAGTTGACTTAATTTAATGTTTAGTCAACTAGGGGCCCATAAAAAATAAACTTTAAAGTATGTTCCCAATTCAATTAAATGCCCATTTTCCACGATTTCGAGTAAAATTGCTCTTTTTAGCAATAATAATCGTTTTTTTTTCCTCGAAAGATGGGACATAGGGGTTTACATCATGCTCTGGACCCGAAAACGACTGTAAATATGGCATCTGACAACATCTGATGCCATATTTTTACACTTATTGACTCAGAATTCATAAATTCCAATTTTGCGGGAATTTAATTAATTCGCTAAAACTTAAAAAAAAACCTATCAGACTTAGTCGTAATTTCCAAATAACCCGGACACTATGTTCTAGTATGAGCTTATATACATTCTGACACTAGACATTGGATTTTCCATGCCGAGACCTGCTTGTCAACACATACTTCAGCTTTGGAGCAAGTCTTTTTTCGAGTGAAAAAATTTAGAAATTATTTAATCTTCTCACTAAGGTAAGGAGAAAAAATAATTAACAAGTAAAAAAAACACTCTGGAGTATGTGCTCACTCCCAGATCAAGGGTGGCCAATAGCCTTTTACAATCTCTCATATTTAGAACATTTATTACAATAGAGGAAATGCGGGAAAAAGGGGTCTTTTCAGAGCCTGTTGAATCACTGAACTCTGCATGTATGAGCACTGCTTGCTCATTCTTTGGTGGCTCTTCAGGAAATCCAGCTTGTGCAACCTGGTGGATAACAGGGCACACCAGTTCTCTTCCTTTGCAGCACAACGATCCCGCAACACAACAGTCAGCGCGACCATCCAGATCAACACTCCTGGTATACAGATTCTCCACACGGGCTTCTAAATCCCTGCGCATTTCTGTCTGGTGCGGACTCTCTCCTCCAGCGCAAACTCTCTTCCCTCTACGCGATCAACCTCTGTCAGCCAACAACAAGTAGCGATCGAACCTGGGCAACAATCAGGGACGCGATCTCTCTAGAATGAGTCGTCGACAGCAGGTGCTCCACGCCACGCAGTTGTTCCAGTCACTTCACCCAGCAATCCGAGCAACGCTCCTTCTCTCTCTCTGATACCATGTTAAAATGGGAGAGTAGAGTGATATAAACAAATATTCTATTACTTACAATATCAATACAATGGACTCTATTATATAGAGTGTACAGGTTGTTATCAGATCTAACTTACTCTAAAGATAACTGAGGAGGTTGAGAGAATATCTCAACCACACACCAAACTAGGATCTCACCAATCCAACTCTCTAACAACCTCTTAATAATAGGATCACACAACTCACGTAGAGATTGACTCTACTTCTTAATACATCATATTAGATAAATAGGAATTATATATTCCAACGGGATCTTCCAAGGATCATCAGAGATCCAGGGTTCCACCATTAGACCTGCAACTGCGATGGTAACCTTCCGGCCTCCTTCATTTTCCTATGACTTGACTAGAAACATCAAATACTAGCAATTTCATCATTTTAATCAAAGAATTTGAAAATATATAAGCAATAGTTTAATTGTTTGAACTGTAATTTGTTAATCAAAGAATTTGATATATAAGCAGTAGTTTAACTGTTATATGTTTTTGTTTTGTTTTTTTAATACTGTTTGAAATATGATGAGAATTTGTTGGATCTGTAAATGCAAATTTGAGTAGTTAATTACTTATTAGTGCTTTAAGTATTTTTCCTATGGTGAATTTATTTCTAGATTCAAAAATGCAATTTAAAAAATAAAAAATTATAATTTCATGCAGATTTATATAACCCAACTACAACAACAAAAAAACATAAAACAGTTAAATAAAATCATAATATTTGAAAATATATAATACATTTAATTTTGAAACAGTTACAATTGATATTGATTTGAAATTCCAAACTCTCTAAAATTTTCTAAAAAACTATAATACATTTAATTTTAAAACTTTGACAAGTGACAGTGATTTGAAATTCCAAATTCTGTAAAATTTTCTTAAAACCATATTCCTACTATTTTTGCATTAACTTCATGAAAAAAAATAACTTCAAGCTTTTCTTTGATTTGAAATAAATATATGGATAGATCTTGAAAGTTTTTTTGGTGGCTGATATTTTCAGGAAATCTATCCTTGTGACGTGGATATTTGGGGATCCAATAGAACGACTGGCATCAGGATAAGGCACGACAATATCGTCCGCTATATAAACGCTTCTTACCTTCTGTGTATCTTCAGAACAAAAGCTCATCACTCATATTACCTGACCTTGGTCTG
>JASDQU010270851.1:0-15352 GCA_032191745.1 Picea mariana
ATAGAGTTTTTATATCAAGTTGATGTTTATTCCTTGCATTTTCATTCCTTTATATTGAAAATACAAAAATTTTAGGCTTTTTACGTTGATGGTGTTTTATCTTTTGAGTCTTTATTATTGATCTTAGTACATGTAAAGAAAGATTTCATTTTATTTAGAATTGCAGAACTGAATTGAGAATTTCATTTTGAAAATCATATCATTTATTGAGAATTGAAGTTAGGACTTTGCATCGTATTCATATTCATTTATTTTCTTTGCGACCATAATATCTTCTATATTAGGTACTTGCAATGCCCCACACAATTTCTTGATCCAACAACAAAATAATTGTTGATTTAGTATAACATTACACTATGAATTTTTCATAGTTAAGTTCATTTTTTTTTCAATGCACTTTTATAAAATCTCCAAATGACAAACGACAAGTTTCATCAGTTGTCACTAAAAACATGAAATTAACTAAAAAATAACTTCTTAAATATGTAACAAGGATACGAAAACATGATTTTGTTCATCTTAGTTTCTGTCAACCAAATGATTTTGAAGATATGGCTATAACATCCAGTAAATTGTAACACACACACACACACATTAAAAAAAAAATCTCGAAACAACATACCTTGTTTTTTTCTATGTTTATCTTTGATTCCTTTTCCATGTACATAGTTTATGAGATAGCTCTTGACCAATTTAACCCACCCCTGAAAAATAAAAATAACAACGAAGAACTAAATTTTTTTCTTATATATGATGCACATCAAAAATATTTTATTCAACCCTTTGATCCAACAACACAATTGATAAAAGGGAACTGGTTTTTCCTAAACACCACACCAATGCCAATGCAATTTTGAATTAAAAAAACTAATTTTACTATGCATATAGCACACACTATCATTAAAGTCCGCACACTATGAGGAAATGTGGCATATATAGAAGCAGTGGGAAACAAATGTGCTACTTATCTGTAAATTGGTCGATGATGTAATTGATATATGTGTAAAACACAATTCAGCATACTCACATCTTGCAGTTGGTTTTCGAGTAATGTTACGTCTGCGATCTATTTGTATTGGATACTTTTCTAGTCAAAATCCTTCTTAATTCACTACTTTTGAGGTTGGACGAAGCTTTTGCAATAGTTGGTGTGAAACTGCACAATAATAAGAGGCATAAATTCTATGCAAAAGCATTGAAAATAGATAGTGCTTGTTGTGCTAGCGATATTCCTCTGCCATTGCTAAAGTTCCCAAGACGTTCCTTCACTGAGTTCCACCACATGTTCATACCTATAGTTGGTCTACCTAAGACGATCTATTTTTAATCTTTGTGTAGTGAAAACACATGGGCCATCGTGCTCCATTTCTACACTTCTGTGACTCCACACTTCCAATAGTTATGCATCTCTTATTGTGACAACCGATGTAATTTTAAATATAGCTCATTGATTTATGGTAAAAAAAAATTATGTGATATAAATATATCACGAAACACCATGCATCTAGAACCACTGCAAAGCTAATTCCAATGCTAAATTGAATAAACCAATTAATTGTATTATGCACAAAGTGCACACTATCAAACATGATGAGACATGCAAGACTACATCAGTGCGGGAAGAAAAAATTCAATCGTTCTCCATAAAATATTTGAATATATATCAAGTGCTAAATATAAAAAGCATCCCCTCTGTGTAGTATACATCTATGAAAAAGTATCAATGACATCTCTCCACCAATTGTTCAAGTGTCTATGCAACCAACTTTGCAAATGCGGAACCATAAGTGACATGAATTCTCAATGCAAGAATCCAAACTCTAGAATCTTGCACAATAACTGAAAATAGAAAAATCATTTGCTTAGTATATTTTGAATCCCCATACAGTTCATGCATCTATACTTGGTGTACTTATGACCCTCTATTTTCAATCCTTGTGCGGAGAACTTACACCGGGCATCCTTGTGCCTTGTTATACTTCCACAATTTTTCATTTCCAATACTCTCGTATTAGTCATTATGAGAAGCAAAACAATTTTCAAATTAGGTCCCTGATCTATGATAAAATTGTCCCCTCTTTTGGAATAACAACCACGCATCTAGAAACAGTGCCAAGCAAATGCAATGCTTACATGTACATTGCTCGATAGTTTTTAATTATGTTTATTACTATTCAAAAGGTAGTTGATATATGTCTAAAATACATTTTAGTCGATTGGCATATTGCTATTGGATTTGGCGTAATTCAAGTTATGCAATCTATTTGTTTTCGATAATTTGCTAGTCAAAAGAGTTTTTACTTGTGCACTTTCAATGTTGGATAGATCTTTTGCAATAGCAGGTGCCAAACTACACAATAATAACCAACATGAATTCTCTGCACAACCAGTGAAAATACACAGTGTTGGTTGTTCTAGCCATATTCCTCTACCACTACTAACATGCACTAGAAACCATTGCCATGTGTTCATAGCTATACTTGGTGCACTTAATGTTAAAATATTGTGTAACTACAAAGAATATTCTTATCCCCTTTTGTGGATAAAGATAAAATATATTTATTATTGATTAGATCAATCCCCTTTTGTGGATTGATAATGTCGAGCATTGTAATTGACCAAATCTCCTTTTGTGGATTGGTCAAACCCTAATTGTAATAGGCTAAATAAGAAGTTGGCCCCAGAATATATTAAAGAGGACCCAAAATATATTAAAGGTGGTTATAACCATCCAGAAGAAGAAGTGAGACCTGCCAGTGAAGAGACACTTCCACACATGCTAGAATTGTATAAATAAGAGAGGTCAGCGCCTCATTTAGACACACACTCAACTCACTCATATAGTGCGCAAGTATTGAAGGAAGCTGCAGTTACCAGTTGCTAGAAGAAGGAAGAGAAAGAGAGGTGCATCCTTGGGAGAGGAATTTCTGTGTTGTTTGGTTCATTATCTTGGCATTGTATTGGCTATCTATATTAAGGAAGTTTTGTTGGGTTTTCTTCCTCTTGAGGGTTTCCCAGGATAAATGCTTGTGTACTCTTGTGATTGTGTTTCTCTCGGTGATCCTATCTATGATATTGTTATCTAGTAAATAGAAAGGTAACCTAATACTATCTTAAACCTTAACATGGTATTAGAGCTAATCTAAAGAGAGCATCTTTCACAGGAAAAAGAAAAACATCAATGTTGTCGTACATGAAAATTAGGGTTTTTTATTAAAGAAGGTTTTTAGCCTCAAATCCATCTAGAAAGGTGAACCCTACCTCAAGGAACATTTTGGCATCCTCAAGGAACTTTTTCAGTGGCTAGATCTCCTGGAAAGTGAAACCCTAGTTTTCACAAAGTACCAGAAAACCAGAAGTACCAGTGTACCAGTGTACTAGAAGTACCATAAAACTAGAAGCACCAGTCTAGAAATACACATATCAAGTTTTGAAGGGTAAAAGTTGGATTTTCTGAAATCTAAACACACCAGGCTACTCACCTCAGTCCAACAGATCTTTTGGCGAGTTCAGTTTTCAGATCCAAGTAATTTGATTTTTTTATTATTTCTATAGCCCGGAGGGCTAGGGTTTCTTATACAAGAAAGAATGGCTACCAGCATGAGGGTAGAAGACAAGCTGGAAGGATCTAGAAACTTCAGATCTTGGAAGCATAGGTTGTAGATGATTCTAGATGAGAATGGTCTCCTAGAACATGTTATAGCAGGTGTGCTAGAACCAGAGGAAGGAGATCAAAAGACCAAGCATAAGAAGAATGAAAAGAAAGAAAAGAGAATCATGTTAGATTTAGTAAAGGATCACTTGATCCCTCATATATCCGAACTACAGGTAGCAAGGAAAATGTGTGAACCACTCAGCAGGTTATATGAAAGAAAATACATTAGCCGAAATCTTACCTTAAGAAATCAACTTCGTAATATGAAGATGGACAACTTAGAATATTTCACATCCTATCTTATGAGAGTTTCTCAGATCAAAGATCAACTTGTAGCTATTGGAGATGTCATTAGTGACAAAGAACTTGTACCACAACCCTAAATGGGTTTCCAACATTTTGGATTCCTTTTGTACAAGGAGTGTGTTCAAGAAGCAAGTTACCCAAGTTTGATAAGTTATGGGTAGATTGCACACATGAAGAATCTAGACTTGTAGACCAATAGAAGAGATTAGTTGTCGATGAAGAGGAAGATCTTATAGCTCAAAATAACAAAAGAAGTTTCTTCAGGAAGAACAATAAAGAAGCTAACTCCGTAAGAGTTCCAAATAAGAAGAGAGATGTTTCAAATATTAGATGCTACAACTGTCAAAAGTTGGGACACTTTTCTTATGACTGTCCTCAAGGAAAAGGGAAAAGAAATCATCAAGCACATGTGGTAGAGGAAGAGGAAACTCTTCCCTCAAAGAAATCTTTAGCAAAAATTAAGGATTCTGTACTTTAAGTTGAAGATAGTTGATCTGAAGAAAGAACGAAAATGGTGGAGTCCGTAGAGCCTCCCCACACAAAAACAAAAGATAAGTATTCATGTTTATTTTTAGTGTCTTGTTTACTTTAATACCTTCTCATTGCAATTTAGTTTTTGGTGAGAATGTTAATTAACCTCGTTTTATTTCAGTGTCTATCCAGACTTATGAAGGAAGTATTAAAGAAGAGGATGAAGAAAGAGATAAAATATTTATTTCTTGTATGATCACTCATGAGAGTGACAAAGAAAGCATACTGTAAGTAAGTTTACAAGTCTTGGAAGAAAGAATTTATGTCATGACATGCATAAGTTAGACAACATGAGAAGGACGTATGATATGATGACAATCAGTAAAGACCAAACAATATCCATTATTTATATTGGAGCACGAGGCTCCTAAATATGCAGAGCATAAATATTCAAGATGAAGAAAAAGATGGATACTCAGATATAGTGGATGAGATGTAGGTAACTACAGGTTGATCCAGTACCATTCTTATAGATGCATAGGGAGCAGGTTGATCCAATATGAAGGTAGAAAGAAAGAAACATGCAAACTCAAGAAGGCACCCATGATATTACAGAAGAGAACTTCAAGGATGATGATTACAAGCTATTATCTTGGTGCAAGAGGGAGCCATGTCTCCGAGTACGAAATGAAGGATCACGATTTAATCCATTTAGAAAAGGATATGGATGGTGCCCAGATATTTTGATCAATATGAAAGTTATCCAGTAGATGGATGGTGCCCAACAGATGGGTAGCATGGTATTATACCATGGAAAGGTTTTTGACCACAAGAGATTTTTTTCATATCCCATAGCTAGACCTTCGTAGAGAAGGAGAAAGAGAAAATACCTTCGTAGAGAAGGAAAGAGAAATCCCATAGGTAGACCTTCATAGAGAAGGAAAATAGAAGATACCTTCATAGAGAAGGGGAAGGAAGAGATCTTCGTAGATAAGGGGAATGAGAAATTTTCCAAGGTTGGCCTCTTTCCAAGTGTTGAGTTTTGGATACTCTAGGGACATGCTAGAATACCCTCGTAGAGATGGGTGTGACCACCCTCATAGAGAGGATTGTGGATGTTTCTCCAAGGGGAAACGGGAAGATACTCTCCTCTGGCCAAGGGCTGAGTAGCCTGGATCACAAACCTTTACCATGTGGAATGGCTAGTTGGCTCTTGAAGTTTGTGTCATGATCCTGCGTGGATCATGGATAGGGAGTATAGTCTTGCCAAGGCTAGCATCTTAGCTTCTCTAGTTCATGTGGGATGAATAGGAGTGAATCTATGGTAGTATTCCTCCCTGGTGGATGGTTGAGATAGATGACTATGAGAGAAGGGAGAACATAAAAGGAATGGAAAAACTCATAGAATATCTTCTGTGTGAAGATAAGACATCTTCTATGTGAAGATAAGAAAGAAGTATATTCTGCGTGAAGACGAAAGAAAGAAAGAGTATCTTCTGCGTGAAGATAAATAAAACAAAACTTCTGATGATTTATAGATATGCCAATTAGTGATCATGATGCCAGATGACCAAGTGGATGCCTCTAGTTATCCAGTTGATGATGTTATCCAGTTGATAATGTTACCTAGTTGATGATGTTGCCTAGTTGATGATGTTATCCAGTGGATGCTTCTACCTATTTTATGTTGACCTCCAGTGACCTGTCAAAAGATAAAGAATATCATTCTTGTTAAGTGGGAGTGTTAAAATATTGTGTAACTGCAAAGAATATGCTTATCCCCTTTTGTGGATAAAGATAAAATATATTTATTATTGATTAGATCAATCCCCTTTTGTGGATTGATCATGTCGAGCATTGTAATTGACCAAATCCCCTTTTGCAGATTGGTCAAACCCTAATGGTAATAGGCTAAATAAGAAGTCGGCCTCAAAATATATTAAAGAGGCCCCAGAATATATTAAAGGTGGTTATAACCACCAAGAAGAAGAAGTTGGCCCTACCAGTGAAGAGACACTTCCATACATGCCATAATTGTATAAATAAGAGAGGCCAACACCTCATTTAGACACACAGTCATCTCACTCATCTAGTGCACAAGTATTGAAGGAAGTTGTAGTTACCATTTGTCGGAAGAAGGAAGACAAAGAGNNNCCCCTTGAGGGTTTCCCAGGATAAATGCTTTTTACTCTTGTGATTGTGTTTCTCTCAGTGATCCTGACTATGCTATTGTTATCTAGTGAATAGAAAGGTAACCTAAGAAAAGATTAAACCTTAACACTTAAGATAGTTTATTTTTTTATCCTTGTGTGGAGAAACCACATAGGTCACTCTCCTACATTGCTACACTTTCATGCTTCTTCATTTCCAATAGTTATGCATCGCTGAGTTTGAAAAGTGACATAGTTTGAAATATAGAAGCCTGATTTATCGTAAATTGATTTTCTCCAATTCAGGATTAAACTCCACACATCTAGAAGCCCTGTAAAGAAAATGTGTTGCTTATATGTACATTACTCGATGGTTTTTTATTATCTCTCTTTTTATTCGAAATGTATTCGGTATATGTGTAAAAAAAAGTTTGGTTGATGTCAATCCTGCTATTGGCCTTGATGCAATGACATATATGAAACCCATTTATATTTGGACACTATGCAAGTAAAAATAAATAAAAATTATATGATGTACATCAAGAATATCTCATTCAACCATTTGATCCAACAATATAGTTGATAAGAGAGAATTGGTTTGCCTAAACACTACACCAATGCCAATGCCAATATGAATGAAACCAAGTAACTTCACTATGCATGGATCACAAAGTATAAAACACAATACAAGATGCGAAACTATGGTAGTGCGGAAAGGGAAGACGTATCAGTTCTCCACACAAAATCTGAATATAGACCAAGTGCTAAATACACAAAGTACCAACTTTGTGTAGCATACACCTATGAAAGAGTGTCTATGACATTGCTCGTCAATTGCACAAGTATATGTGCAAGCAACTCTTCCAATTCTAGAAAATAAGTTGCATGAATTCTAAGCGTGAGCATTGAAAGTATTCAATCCTCGTGCACCCCACACAACTATACTTGGTGTACTTAAGAATGTCTATTTCTAATCCTTGTAACGAGAACCTGCAAAGGTCACCCTACCACACGTCAACATTTCCAATAGTTCTACATTTATCATTGTGACAAGCAAGGTAATTTGCAAAATAGATAACTGATTTATAATAAATTTATTTTCTCTCATTTAGGAGAAAAAACGACACATCTAGAAGTAGTGCCAAGAAAATATGGTTTGTATATGTAAACTTCTCGATGATTTTTTCTTATCGCTATTTATATTTGAAAAGTATATGATATGTGTAAAATACATTTTAGAAAATTGACATCCTTCTCTTCACCTTCTTGTAATCTCAGGTCTGCGAGCTATTTGAATAATTTGCTTGTCATGAGCCTTTTTACTTTCCCACTTTTGAGGATGGACGAAGGTTTTTCAATAGCCATATCTCTTCCCTACGCAAAACTATGTGTCTCGCAAAACAAAAAATATCTAAATGACTTCCATCCAATAGTTCTATGTCTATCATTGTGATAAGAAACATAATTTGTGAAATAGATCAATTATTTATAATAAATTGATTTTCTCTTATTTAGGATAAAACACGACACATCTAGAAGTAGTGCCAAGAAAATGTGTTGTTTATTTGTAAATTTCTCGATGGTTTTTTATTATGGCTATTGCTATTTGAAAAGTATCTGATATGTGTAAAATACATTTTAGAAAATTGGCATCCTACTCTTTTCTTTGTTCATAATCCCATGTTTGCGAGCTATTTGAACAATTTACTTGTCACGAGACTTTTTACTTTCCCACCTTTGAGGTTGGATGGAGTTTTTTCAATAGCCATATCTCTACCCTCTGCACAACTATGCATCTATCACAACAAAAAATATCTAAATGACTTCCATTTTCTTTCAAATCCATCAAAATCGTGATAAATCGTTGGAATATCATCCAAATTACATTTTCTATCACAATTTGTCGTGCAAACACATGGAATAACACAACGATACCAATCTTCTACTGCCAAGATGCACAATACATAGCCGTACAAAGTGTCACCATATATACATAGCAAAATCCTCCAGGAAAGCTGCAAAATGCCCATCTTTCTGAATTGTATCTTCCTATACTACAATCAAAACTCCAACAAAAGGAAAACAAATGGAACACAATGCAATGCACCAACCTAAAAACAACATTTCTCTACAACACATGTAAAATAATGCACTGCTCCCTAAATTTATACATGAACTATCTCCATAGCATCAATCAACTGCAAAACAGGATGAAAAATACAATCTCACAACACAAAACCACCTAGCATGAATTCTCCACATAAGAATTGAAAATATACAACACTTCTCATGTCAATGATACTCATCTGCCACTGCCGAGATGTGCAAGACATAGCTGCATCAAATGGTACCATATGTTCATAGAAAAATCCTTCGGAAAAATTTCAAAATGCCCATTTTTTCTGAACTATATAGATGCATATACTATAATCAAACCCCCAACAAAAAAATAACAAGTGCAAAACAATGTAATGCACCAACCTAAAAACAACATTGCTCTACAATACATAAAAAATAATTCACTACTCTAAATTTACGCTTGCACCATCTCCATAGAATCAATCAACTACAAAACAAGACGAAAAATGCAAGCCGACAATAGGGAAACACAAAATAACAATCAAGACCTAATTTTCCCTTGAATATAGCATACAATGCACAATATTTATTACACTTCGATGCACATTTCCACATCCACAAAATTAGAACTCTGGGAACTCGCCACTTCCAACACTTGCAAATCTAGAACAACTCCATATCTCTGAAAAATAACATATGACATAGTAGATAAACTAATTAAGAAACCCAAAACAAAAGTAAACAATACAACCTCAAAAAAACACACCCTCTTTCCCTATTCACCTTTGACTACCTTCGGATTAAATTTTCTTTGTAACAGCCCCAGACCCACTTGACTTGATCCTGAAAAAACCAACAACACAACAAAAGCAACTGTACAATGCACAAAGCAACCTCTATCAAACAACAACACACCATCAAAATGTAACACCTTCTCTCCCTCTTTACCTTTGATTATTTTCAGCCTACAAAATATTTGAAATAGTCCCCACCTGACTTGACTTGTTTCTAGAAAAACCACCAATAGAGCAGAGGTAACCACACTATGCACAAAATAAACTCTATCAAACAACAACTACATGAACTAATTACAAAATACATATATGAATACGAAGACCAAATGGATAGAAGCAATATACTTGATGCATAGGAATCCTTACCCACCTCAAACCATAATAATTCATATATGTTTACTAAAATAATTATATATATCTTATAGTAAATATATATGCATATTTTTGGGCCCATCGCTTTAAATGCAACCAATTTCTAGTTGACACCTTAGCAAGGTTCGTAAACCATCATGGTCTCCAAAATTTGAGACTTGTACATGCAGACCTTCCAATCATTCGCTAAAATTTAATAATTAAATTACCTATTCAATTCCCGCAGTCGACCCTATAATAAGATGTTGTTTTGAATGACCAATTAGAACACAAAACAAATATGTTGATTTCTCTCCACAAAGTTTAACTTTGGAAAAAAACACAAAATTTTTGGTCAACCTGAAAATTAAAAAACAGTCAACACAAAAATGATTTCTATAGTCCCAAGTCTTCCACAAAAACTAATAATATGATAATAATTAAAATTTTATTTATACATTGAATTAGGATAGATTTTATTACCTTTTCAAGAAAAATATAATTTTACAAATGTGTTGTTGTGTGGTGGTGCTCTTGTGTGTTTGTGCATAGGAAAAAAATGTTAATACATTTTACTCCACATCAATGATCATGCCCACAAGGTTTATTGATCATTGAAATCTCATAAAGGGCATGTTCAATTCTCAATCATCACAAAACGTTCAAATCCTAATCATCTCCTAACACCAAGACAGGTTCGTGCTAAAACCTCCACAACACCAATTTTGTATTAGAAGTTGGGAAACACTGTCAAACAAACTCCAAATTAGCACCAATTGGATGATATACTCTAGTTGAGAAAAATATTCATTCACCATGCCAACTGCTTCTAATTTCACCTTATAAATAAACAACCTTCCCTTATACCAGTCATAAGAATACCACAAGTTGTTTTGGTTTGCTAAGGTGTGTCATAGATATTACTTACAAGTCGTGAGCTTCATGCTTATGCATAATCTGTCTATCACGAAAACATAGATGTTAGTTTTTCAAACATATACATCAAGCAAGCGTGTTAGCAAAAGTTTATTTAATGAGTCGATATTTATATTTCTCGAGCTCTATTATGAAGATGAGATTTAGTCGTATTTATTCTCGCCTTAATTGTTTGAGTCAGTTCGCTTCTTCAAGAAGTCTTAGTCTTAGTCTATATATGTCTAAGTCTATAAGTAGTCGATATAGAGAACAGAGAGAATCGAGTTGATAGTTAGAAACAACATCTGTGAGGATTCAAAGAAGTCTGAGAGCTCAAGCTCTGGTTTTGTAAAGATTTTGCAGAAGTTGTTTAGAAGTTGTTGGAGTCGAAGCTCAACATAATATTGTATTATGTATTAGCAGGCAATGCCCAATTTTTTAATAAAGTATTCTTGTTGTGGAAATATTCATGAGTATTCTCGAGTTCTGTTGTGTTTATTATTTTATGTGTTAAATATTAACACAATGCGAAGAAATTGTTTCATTAAGTTTCATTATCACAATGCATAGTAAATCGTGCAGTTTGTGAACTGCACAATAAGTCCTGAGAGTTTAGCCACGAAGTTTTGTGGTGCACAGTATTTCTCACTATGTTGTGCAGTTTTTTTTTGCATGTTGTAGATCCAAGATTTGGTATCAGAGTAGGTTGATCAGAGAAGGTTGATCTGAGTAGGTTGATCATAACAAGTTTCAAAGAGAAGAAGTTATGTCATAAGGTGAAAATACGACTTCTACTTCAAATATGCAACCTCCCACTTTCACAGGAAAAAATTATGAGTTATGGTCCTTGACCATGAAGGCGTTATTTCAAGGTCAAGATGTATTGGATATAGTAGAGAATGGCTATGTGGAACCAGAAGATAAGGCAACATACAATGCACTCACACAAGATGAGATGATGCTTTGAAAGATCAAAGGAAGAAGGTGGAAATGTGATATTTTACATACATCAAGCCATGGATGAGAGGATAGTCCCAAGAGTTGCATCAGCAAAGCAAGACAAGGAAGCATGGGATATATTACAAACCTCTTATCAAGGTATGAGAAAAGTCAATATTTCAAAACTACAGATTCTTAGAAGAGATTTTGAAACTATCTCAATGAAAGATACAGATTCAGTAGATTCCTTTTATATCCATGTTATTGTCCGGATAAATCAGATTAAGTCTCATGGAGAAACCATAGAAGACAAGAATGTTTTTGAGAAGGTACTTATGAATCTTCCTCCTAAATTTTATACCCTTGTTGTGACTCTAGAAGAGAACAAATATATGAGTCAATCTAGTCTAGATGAATTGCAAGCTTCCCTCATTAATCATGAACACAGATTAAATAGGTCAAATATGTTCGTAGAAAATGCATTTTCAGCGCAGTCAACTATAAGCCATGGAAGAGGAAGGGAGAGATAAAACTATAGAGGCAAAGGAAGAATCTCTTCTAGAGGTGGACACAGTAGAAGTCATGGAAACACTAGTGGAAGAAGTCAAAACCAAAATACTAGTGAGTCAAGCAATAAAAAATTTGATAAATCAAAGATTCAATGCCATTACTATAAAAAGTATGGACATTATGCATATGAATGCAAAAAGAGACAATATAATCAGAACATGCAAGTTCAAGATCAATAAAAAATGCAAATACGCCCTCCAGTCCTATGTTTATGGCGTGGACTGAAACAATATGAATAATGTCACCAGTTCAATGCAATGTTTCTCAAGAAATTCTTTGTGATATAGGGTATCCAGATTCAGGTTGTAGTAATCACATGATATGAAACCTAGAGTTGTTTTCTAGTTTGGATAAGTCAGTCCAAACTAAAGTTACACTTGGAACAGATATCCAAGTCACTGTCTTAGGTAAAGGAAGTATTAACATTTTAACTAAACAAGGAGAGAGAAACGTTATGTCGGAGGTATATTATGTTTCTAGTTTGAAGCATAAATTGATGAGCATGGGACTATTGTTACAATAAGGATATAGAATCTATATGGAAGATAATCATTGTGTGATTATGGATAGATATCAAAGCAATCAACTTATTTCAAGAATTCAGATGACAAGTAACAAAATGTTTCCACTGACATTGAAGCTAGCCAAGAAGAAAAATACAATGCAAGTTGTCTATGAAACAAACGATGCGCAGTCTAACACTGCATTCAAAGAAGAAAGTGAAGCAGTAAGTGCACGTAGCTCCAAAGTTAGTGTGCACAGTTTCAAGGAAAAAGGAGAAAATGGTGTAGAGATGCAGTCAAGATTCCAATATGAAGTGGAGGATGATTCTTGGTTATGACATTTCAGTTTTGGACATTTAAACTTTGGAGGTATAAAGCTTCTACATACAAAGGATATGGTAATTTAATGTTTTCCATTGATTGAAAAACCAAAAAGAATATGTGAAGGTTGTATTTTTGGAAAACAATATAGAGAGTCATTTCGAGTTGGCAAGTAATATAGAGCAAAATCTCCACTAGAAAATATACATTCAGATATTTGTGGACCAATGCAAACACCATCTATAGGTGACATCACCTATTTTCTCACATTCATTGATGATTTCTTAAAAAAGACATGGATTTATTTCTTAAAACATAAATATGAGGCATTGGGTTGTTTTCAACAGTTTAAACCACTTGTGGAGAAGTAGAGTGGTTATTACATCAAGGTTCTAAGAACTGACATAGGTGGTGAATATGTTTCAAGATATTTTCAGAACTTTTATAAAGTTCATGGCATCAACAAGCAATTTACAACATGGTATACAACATAGCAGAATGGTGTCACTGAGAGAAAAAATAGAACCATCATGGAAATGGCGTGATTGGTAGCCAAACATTTTTGAAATGAGTATTGGGATGAGGCAGTAGAAACTATAGTATACATCATGAACAGATGTCCGACAGAGAGTGTGAAGAACAAAGGTCCTCAAGAAGCTTGGACATGAATAAATCATAATGTGACACACTTAAAAGTTTTTTGGTTGTGTCACATACGCACATGTTCCAGATGAACTGAGAAAGAAGCTAGATAACAAATGACATAAATGTATATTTGTTGGATACTTTGAAGATACAAAAGCATACAAAATGTATGATCCTATTGCAAGAAAGGTTATAATTAGTTGCAATGTTCAATTTGTGGAGAATGAAGCATGGGATGGAAGCATAGAAAAGATAATCATAAATATAGATGCTATTGGGCATGGTGACACAGAGGATGAAGTGGTTCAAACACCATGTACAAATTAGTGCATAATTACTTTTACACCTAGAACTGTGACACAAATCCCAACACAAACTACTCTAGTAAGAACTGCAGGTGCGTAGTCTACACCTAGAAAGCAACAAACTCCAACATGAAGTCCAAGTAGTTCTACATCTCCAGATCCAACATTAACAAGTATGTTACCAAGAAATGCAAGAAGTCTACATGACATCTATAACGATGACAAAACAAATGCGTTTTCATTTTTTTCTCTGTTTTCACAAATAGATGTTTCATTAACTTTTGAAGAAGCTTCCAAGGATGATGTATGGACTCAATACATGGATGAAGAAATTAAATTCATAGAGAACAATCCAACATGGAAGTTGGTAGATGTACCTAAAGGCAATGATGTGACAAGTGTCAAGTGGATTTATAAAACCAAACAAGATGCAGATGGAAATGTGCAGAAGCACAAGGCAAGATTAGTGGCAAGAGGTTTTATACAACAACCTGGAATTTATTTCAATGAAACATTTGCACCAGTTGTGCGCATGGAAACAGTGAGAACTATGTTAGCCATTGTCGCACAGAATAGATGGTTTGTTTACCAAATGGTTGTAAATTCAACATTCTTTAATGGACTTTTAGAAGAAGAAGTATATGTGCAACAACCACAAGGCTATGAGATTCCAGGACAAGAAAACAAAGCTTACAGATTGAAGAAGGCACTGTATTGGTTAAAGAAAGATCCTAGAGCTTGGTACATTCGCATAGATTCATATCTCATTCAAAATGGATTTCAAGGAAGTGACTGTGATCCAACATTGTACATCAAAGCAAATCATCAAATTCACCAGTCCAAAGATGGTATATTTATTTCACAATCTAAGTATACACATAAAATTTTGAAAAGATTCAACATGATAAATTTCAAAGCAGCCCCAACCCTTGTCATAACATGATTGAAGTTAAGAAAAGAAGATGAAGGGTCCAAGCTACACAATTTATGCATGTAATATGGACACGAGTCTCTACAAATTAAAATTTTCATATAACTTGCAACGTTACCAGACACTGCATTACAATAAATGAAGTTTCCTATTTCGGTGTTACAGAGAGTGGATTATCACACAGTTAACCCCTTTGCAATGGCTTTACTGGTCTCCAAATGAGGAGTCTGATATACGGGAAGCTCTTTTTGGTAATCCCTGGAATCATGGTGGTATCTAGGTGGCAGCGCACAGGTTGCAGGATACCTAGTAGATCTTCGGTGCTAGCGAGATGCTCCTTATTATAACTATATAAATTTTAGCTACCAAATTCGACCGAATTTCGAAAATATGGCAGTTCGGTTCGATTTGTGCATT
>JASDQU010270853.1:0-11634 GCA_032191745.1 Picea mariana
AAGAAGGAAAATGGGGTTAGGAAGGAAGCTCGTGGGTTTCATCTAGTTCAGACCTACATCAGGGAGGTACTGAATACCTGGGAACCTTATGATATGGTCCAACAAAGATCTAAGATCCATTAGCTCATAGAAAAGAGATCGCTGCACAAGAAGTGCATCAAAGAAGAAGGACATGGAAAATTCTTTATCCTACATCTAAGATTTTTCAGAAGTCGTGGGATTAGATTTTGGGTTCGATAAGAAGCATGGAAACCCCAAATGGGATTCTTGTTTGGGGAAGACAGTCTAGGTGACAATCCTTTCACATCAAATGTGAATGCTAGGTGGAGAAATCCATCTGCAATACATGCTAATGCATGAACCATAAGTTCGTATGGAGATGCAAATAATGGGAATAAGGAAGGAAGGTTTTAGGGAATTATAATTCGTTCATGCAAAAGCTAAATCAGAGGAATACAAATAATAATGGAATGCTAAAAATTAATAATCAACATAATATGTGATGGCAAGTATGCAAAGTAGACAAGGAAAAACTCCTGGATGGAGTCAATTCCATGAACATCCTAAGATAATGTAAGAAGAAATCATGAGATAAATGTCCATCTAGGAAAACAGAAGCAGAGAGTACAATAAAACCTCAAGTACTAAAGTATTCTGATGGGAAAGGGCTGAAGAAGTTCAGTCCTAAAGAGTAACTGGATGTTGAAGATTCTAGAGTCTATAAAACAACTTGGTGTGGAATTTGATTCATCCAAGTACGAGATTGGGATAGTTGGACCCAGGAAATTAACGAAAGCTGAAGGTTAATACCAGCTTAGTTTGGGACTATAAATGCAAAGGCAACCAAGAATGATTTGGATAGAAAGTTCTTAGGACAAAAATAGTCATGTACAGTGACTACAATGAGAGCACAAGAATATTCAGGAATCCGGGAAGAATTGAAGACTTCTGGGATCAACAAGGAAAAGTTTCACATGGGAAAGAAGTTGCTACATTTTTTGTGGCAGCAAGTATGTTATGGCTTGATTGGGTCAGCTAGAGGAAAGAATGTTTGCATGTTTGCAAGTGTTGTTGATGATGTTGCTACATAAGGAGAGAAGCAACAAAAAGATGAAGTGTTGGTTATAGGTTTGATAAAAGAAGCATGAAAGATTCTACTGCCATCAAACATTTAGGTAGTATAAAATTTATTAATGGCAGTCATGCAGGTATGAGTTTTATTACTCTTTTTGCATAATTGCTGAAAGGAAATTTAGGTAATAATTTCCTCAGCCAGAGTTATTATGTATAAAATCACATGATTATATTATTGAGTGTATACCACTGGATGTGGTAAAGGCTGGAGGCTTGTATTAATTCAAATCTTTTTAGCTTCTCAATGCACACACTGACATAGTAGAATTTCATGTTGATTTGGTTATGGGGTGATAACCAAAGAATTAAAAGATAAGAACTTGTTATAGGAATGAATGCCAGTAAGCTAGTCATGTATGAGACCAGGACCTAGTTGGATATGGCAAGGTATGGATATGGAAAGGTTATGAAACACACAGGTACTAAAAGCTTCCTACCTTTAAATAAAACTTGGGCTTCAACCTTTTTTCTAACACTAATGAACACCACAGTCTTATATTCTTGGTGTAGTGTTCGGGTCGAAAAGGAAGGCATCCAATTAATTGGGAAGACAATAGGAAGTGTGTGGAGAATGTGTCAACACATTGCCTAGAATTCTAACTTATGGATGGTGAGATACATGACTAAGATAAAGAGCATTATGTAATTCAATGCAAGGTTCACTGAATAAATAGGCATTGAGAGTTGTACTCATGTCTAGTAAGGGGCAGAGTTGCACTCATACATGATGGAATTGTATACTTAAATGCACTTTGATGAATGCATTTTTTGAGTCCATGCATATATGTTTTTGGCATGGAAATAATTATACTAATGGCTGAAATGTTTCTAACTCATGAAGTTTAGAACATTTCAGGAACTATTGAACATTGCAACAGGAAAGTTGCAAGCCAGGTAGTCACAGGAATAGAGACTACATAAAATTTTATGTTCAGAAAATTGAAATAATAAACTTACTGCTATTAATTATGTACATGCATATGCATAGAATGATGAGTCATTCTATTTGGTTAAATTGTTTGGTAATTGTAATTGAATTTCTAGGTGTAGGCAATTCTAAGATCATTGCATAAGGTGTTGTACATGTTGAATTATGATGTACAAAAAATATTGACAATTTGTTGGCTGTATACAAGATGAAGCATTATAGGAAAAATGGTATGCAGTTTGGTGCTTGTGGAAAACCACAAGGATGGATGCATTCACAATATGGAAACAACCAAGATGAATTATGAAATAGAATTTCATGTTTTGGGGAAAAGATGAATTCATTTTGAACTAAGTTTGAGTTTCTAAATAAATTCTTTTATGTTTTCTCATGATAACTGCATGTGGGTGATGTAGATGAGATGATGTTGATTAAATTTATAATGTTGACTACAAAGAGTAGCTCAAGAAGATGCTAACTTGAGAACTCTGAGGGTAGTTGGAACTCCTCGAGCCATGATGCTCTGAGACTTCTTGAGATGACTTGTTGCTGAAACCCAAGGAAAGGGAGATGTAGTGGCCGATGGACTGTGTGACAGTGAAGGTGTACACTCCTGGGGTGGGAAAAACATGTGGGGAATGAGAGACTGTTGGTTGGAGTGCTGCTGAGGTTTGGTTGGTTGGAGTGCTACCGAGGTTTGTTACCTTGGCCTAGACCATGTTGACGTGGAAGGTCTTCTCAATCAAAATATAAGTACCAATTCTCTATTTAGTGTATGTTGTATACATGTTATAATGTTATTAGAATTGCCCGTATATACATATATATACATTGCATATATGCTTGCATTACCTGGATCCATGACTATACATAATGTGTTTTATGTTTCATTTCTTAAGATATTTATACCTGATGCTAATCATGCTATTGATTGGAATGTGATTCCGGTGGAGAAAGAAGGCGTCTTGCAAGTGCATCCTGTGCACATATTGGACCCGAAAGAGAAAGAAGCTCTAGAATTGAGCCATAGGGATTGTAAAGGTTCAATGGACCTGGTACGGTCCTGAGGATGTGACATGGGAGCATGAAGATGCTATGCAAGCATAATACCCACATCTTTTTGAAGATTTTGGAAATCTTGCTGATGTTGTGTAAAAGTTGCACTGAGGACAGTGCAAAAATAAGGGGAGGGGATTTTAATATCCCCAAGGATGAGCCCAGTTATATTATGTATTGTAAATTTGTTTTATAGGCTGGTGAGTTGAGTGTTGATAAGCTGGAAGGCTTATGTGTTTATTAGGCCGGAGAGCCTAAGTGTTAAAGGCCAAGAGCCTGATTTTGTATATGTAATTATGCAGATCATTAATAAAATATAAACATCACTACGTGCAGACCGACCATGAAGAAAGAGTGATGGGGGACTAAGCTTCAACAAGGTGGGTAAGGGAAATGGGGCTGAAAGGTTGGAAAGAGGGGCTAATCTTAGGGGCTTAAGTCATTGAGAATAATAATTTATTATTATTCCAAAGCTGTGTGAAAGACATGTTTTTATCCTAAGTCCTTGGAGAGGCAACGTGTGCAAAAGGGAACGCATGTAGCTCCAGGAAGACAAGTGTCAACCTAGGTGCCTATAGTTAAAAGATGAAGCGTCAGCTGTGTTTGGGGTTTCTCTCTTCCATTCTGTCATTCTCCGCCTGATTTCACTGGGATCAGGGGCGTTTGAACCGTGTTGCCTCTGCATCTATGTCTGCATACCCGCACACAGTGAAGGAAACCCTCACGGGAAGTTTGTTCATTCTGCCAGTTTCCCGATCCTCCATCTGAAATCGTGGGATCTATGTGATCGAACTCTATGTTTTTCTTGCCCCGCACCTTGAAACCAGTGGGAAAAACCTGTGGATTGATCCTCCGTCTGAACCATTTTTCCTCTGCGTGGAACCTCGACACAACCACACATCCTGAAACCCAAAATCTATGAGTTGTTCTGTGTTTTCTAAGGAACCCGACACCTGGGTAATCGCCTTAGTCGTGCCATGTTTTAGTGTGTGATGTTGCTGCCTATGGTTCCATGCCCATATGTTGTTGCTACTGTCATCCCTGTGTGAATGGGTGCTGAACCATTGCTATTGTTCTCACCTGGCTGGAGATGAGTCGAGGAGTGTGCTGAAGAAGCGGGTTTTCAGGCACGTGGTAGAAGAGGCAAGTTTTCAGATCTACAAGAAGCTCTCTATAGGTGAGAGAGTCTGCTGGGAAGTGGTTTTCTCCCAGAGAGAGTCCAATACCAGCTACGAAGCTCTAAGAATTCTTGATCCGACCTGTTGTCGATACCCAAAGAGGGAGGTGAAGCAACGGATGGACTGTTCTTGTGAAGGTGTATACTTATGGGTGGAATAGGCATGTGGGGAATGAGAGTTCATGAGTAGTGGGCGTAAGAAGGCTCCTGGAGAGAATCCTCTCGGTTGCTCTGTGCAATTTTCCGTCTTCAAATCAAAATCAACAAGTTTGCAAGGGGATAAAAATTGATTCTTAATAAACCAATATTTCATGAGACATTATGCACTTATGTCGATCTAAATACTCTTTCCCAAAATATGTAAACACTTCAGACTACCCGAAAGATAGTTTTTCAATCTGTAATTGTTACTAAGACTCCCCCTCTTCAATATTCACATTGTTGGGTGTCTCCAAGCCAGATGGCTTAGAAAAATGACCAAATTATCCATGTTGCRGATTCATCTTCCTCTTCGTCTGTAGATTCATCATCTTCCTGAATTATGACATCTTCCTCCTCTCTTGTAGATTCATCATCTTCCTTAATTCTYACATCTTCCTTCTTTCCTATAGATTCATCATGATATTGTACTTATACAATTCCTATGCGTATGAWTTCTTGGAGATATTTATTCATCATCTTTATGACATCTTCCTCCTCTCTTGTAGATTCATCATCTTCCTTAATTCTGACATATTCCTTCTTTCCTATAGATTCTTCATAATATTGTACTTCTGCAATTCCTACAAGTATGATTTCTTGGATATCTTAATTCACCTGTTCTCCTTGTTCTTGTTTTCTTCTCCAAACTTTCTTGTATATGGTATTAGTGTTTTCTTCCATGGAATAATTCATCATAGTTCTACAAACACAAGCTATATGTCCATAATCATGGAATTTGTAACATTCAATATAATAGGGAGCCACATAATCATCTCTTGATTGATCATTTCTTCCATACACTCTACAATCCACAACTTTAAGTCTAAATTTATTACAAGTAAAAAAATAACCATAAAAGAAACTTTGATACCTAGAAACGAATGATCCTCTTTGTGGTGTAGTCCTTCTGAATTCATTCCTTAGCTGATCACGATCTTTTCCTTTCTTCATCATCTATATCATCATTAATGTTTTTATTCTCTTGGCTTCTTCAAGTTTGGTTTTAAAGGAGATTATTTATTCTTCAAGTCTTCTTTCATGTTGGTTAAATTATGCTTCAATCTCGTTTAAGTCCTTATATCTTTCCTTGAGATGACTTGTCAATATCTTTTCTCTATTTTTTGCTTTTTTACCTTGGTTTTTAAATGATCAACTTCTTTGAGATTTTGAGAACTCTCCTTTAGTTTGATCAATTCTTCCTTGAGTGTTTTCTTCCTTTCTCTTTTTATCTCACTTAAGGAACTGATTAGTTCTGCTTCAATCTCCACTTCACCTTCTTCATAATATTCGTCATTTCCTTTCTGAGTTTCCATTACCATGAAGAKTACTCTTTCTAAATCATTGTCACTATCATCACCTTCATCATATGAGGAACTGTCTTCTCTTGAGTATAATATTTTCTTGAGGATTTTTCTTTTATCTATTTTCCTGTTTCCCTTTTGATATTTTTTTCTTTCTTGGGAACTTGTTCTTTGTCACTATATGAATTCTTAGAATAAGGAAATTTAGAAGCAAAGTGACCAATTTTACAATAATTAAAACATTTCAAAGGAAGCATATCTTTGTACTTGTTGGTTCATCTCTTCAAATTTCTTATGAAATTGGCCATTTCTTCATCTTATTCAGAATCATCGTTGCAACTGCAGTTTGACTTTGGATTTTTTTTATTCTTCTTGGATTCCTTGAAAGTTGCTTCCTTCCTAGGTGGATTATCCTGCTTTGTTCTCATTTAATAAGTTGTAAGGATTCCATGTAACTCATCCATTCTCAATGTAGAAATAGTTTCTCTTTCTTCTAGGGATGAAATCTTAGGATCAAATCTCATTGGAAGAGACCTTAGTAATTTTTGAACAATTATTGGTTATTTAATTTTTTCTCCCAATCCTTTAATATCATTTACTATTTCATCAACTCGTAGAAAGTAAGTTGCACTATCTTAATCTTCCTTCATTTTCAGTTGTTAAAATTTACCTCTATAGGTTTAAAGCTTGGCCCCTTTTACTTTGGCATCTCCTTCGTAAATATTTTGAAGTTTGTCCCAAAGATCCTTTGCAGTATCATAATGCATAACTTTTACAAATAYTGAATCAACCAGATTATCCAGAATACTAATTTTATCCTTCAAATTGTYTTCACTGAGTTTCTTTCCATATTTGTCCATTGGAGGAGTGCCAGGTGTTGTATATCTGTCTACTATTTCTTTCCATACATCAAATCCCTATTCCTRCAAAAATATTTTCATCCTTTTATTCTAGAAGTTATAATTTTGACTATCAAACATTGGTGCTCCGTTCTTAGTGCAATCCATGATCTACCTTCYAGTGGTTAGACTKATTTTGAAGGAACCTTCTCTGATACCAATTGTTGGAATATTCATCAATACTGAGAGGGGGCGAGAATCAATATTGAACACTTTTACCACTTTTAATCAAAACATGTAATATTCAACTTATCAATAAATTTATCACTTATGATTGCATTCAATATATCATTAACAATGTCATTCAAAAATGCATAATATATAATAAAAAATACACAGTACACCAGAATTTTAAGCGGGAACCCAAATGGGAGAAAACCATGGAATTATTTCTTATATATCAAAAGATTACATTCATAAGAATCACCAACTTCCAAATTATCTAGCGCTAAATCGAAGGAGGATACAACCCCCTGTTTACAGCATCCAACCTGAAGGAATCTACAAATCCATGAATTCTCTAGCTCCAACTGGAAGGAGGCTCCAACCCCTGATTTATAGGCTCCAACTTGAAGGAAGATCCAACTCCCTGTATTCTCCAGCTCCAACTAGAAGGAGGCTCCAACCCCCTAGTTTACAGGTACCAACCTGAAGGAGTCTTCGATCTTCTTCCTTGCACCAACTTGTTTCCCTGAAATATAAATGGAGACTCAACCAGTCATTGAAAGTGTCACTGATAGTCAACCTGTCACTGTCACTAATTATCAACCTGCCACTTTCACTAATACTTAACTTGTCACTGTCATTGCAACTGATACTTATACATCATAATCATCAAGCCAAAATCACCCTGTCACTGTAACTGTCACTAATATTGAAACATCATCATCATCAATTCGGAATCAACCTGTCATTGTAACTGTTACTGATACTGAAACCTTATCATCACCAAAACCAGATCCGCTCACATAAATCATATTCCAAGATCACCAAGAAAATATCTCAAAACATATACTCGAAATCACCAAGATATGCATCAAATCATGTGCCAATATATGTGATCCATAACATCCATAAACCATGTACCAAAGATATGCCTCAAGTATGTGCCAACATCAATATGTGAATTCAACCATATACCTTAGACATGTGCCGAATATATGCCTCAAACATGTACCAAAAGACCCAATATATACCTCAAATAATATACCAACACATGCCTCAAACCATGTACCAAAGTGTCCAATATATACATCAACCATATGCAAAAGATATGTGCCAAAAAATCACTTCTTAAGTTTATCTCAAACACATGTTTGGGACTAGTTTCTGGATTAGTAATAAACCCTAAATTACAACAAGTATAAATATGTACCTGTCATGAATAAAGGTATGACACTTGTACCCAATATTATTCAATATCTTCTTTGAAATTCCTCCAATTTTCACTCCTTGAATCTTCCTTGAAAAGGAGTTATAGCAAACATGGCAGACCTTAATGAATTTTGGCCTATTCTGGAGAGAGAACTTGTACATCATGCCACGTGCTCAATATTTGATATCTGATTTTGAAACACACACATACGATTCTGCAGACTGTACTCTTTCAAATTCATTTTTTCTCATAGAATTTGGATGCTATATGAAGAAGTTATGATTTTTTTACCCGGAACACCTCTTTGAGACTAGTTACGGGACTAGAAAAAACCCTATCTTCCATAGAGTGTATATCCAAACATACAACAACCCAAACACTGAAAGGTTTACTACAGGTACCTTGATATGTCTTATCAACATCCTCCCAGTTTCACTATCTGAATCATTTTAGAAAAAAATGTTATAGCTAAAATGGTAAGATGACCTTTAAATAACATACCTTAGAACACGTCATCACAAGACTTCATCTTCCCTTGGAATTTCTCCCTTATTCACTTCATCTTCCCTCTGAAATTCTCCTTTGATATATTTGGTTATCTTAGATAAAAATAACTTGAGTTAGTCTCTCAAATGAACTCCTATGTACCTTATCTATACTAGATCTAGCACCCTTTTTTTAGGGTTGACTTGACCCAAATAAAATTCAATTCAATTTTTAATGATTATTCCATTAGGGTCGAATTTACCAACAATATCCCTCATGTTTATTTTGATAGTCATTTCAATGGGGCCGACTTCTAACTTATTGTTTGCAACACTTTTTAGGGGCTTACTTGTAGCTTTTTGTCGTTAGATCTAGGGCTTCTTCATTTGCTTTCGGGGCTTCATATTTAAGAGGGAAAATATTCTCAACCGTGAGGAACCACATGAAGTACCGCCTATGGATAGAAACAACATGGAAATGACTATCAATATATGGATGTGTTACATGAATTTACAATGTCCTTCATGGTCTTGTTCTTCAATCAACTTTGGGTTCCATGTCCACATCGTCGGGGCTTCTTAACTACTTAACCACTTGGCCCTATTTCCAGGGCTTCTTATAGACTTCTTCAAAGAATCTTCCCATGAGGGCCATGCTTAGAGCTACTACATAAGGGGACCACTTCGGATACTTCTTATAATACACCCATTATGTTGGCAAATGTTTAACAGGTAGCGTATGCTTGTCATTGATGGCAAGTACAACGGTGAAGATGGCAGGATCAGAGTGTGCATCGATGGACAAACAGGAACAATGTAAGCTCAGGAGAAATTAGTGCAGAGTCAAATGCAGTGCGTAGGTGTGCACCAGGGATGAGGTTAACTAATGACTAAAGCTCAAGGGAGATAGCGTACTTATGATCACAGGCGGATCAAAGGTCGATGCCTTTGACACGTAGAAATTCTTCCAAGTAAGAAGGATGTGTAAGCTTGGAGGAGAAGAGTCGGTGATCGTTGTATCACATCCCGAATTCCCGATGACCGTCAGATCTCAATGTAGACAAGAGGAGCGCACAGATATGGAGGATAGATATCAGGCGTTAGATCCGAGCGCAGGGTCCGACCACCGTTGAATCGAGGAGAACCTGCACGTTCTTTAAAGTGCAAGGAGTAGAGTGCTCACAAAATCCCAAAAGAAGGAGGACCATCCATCTTCAGGCATGACACATGGGGATAGATCGTCAGTTCACTGACTGGAGAGTCAAAGGAATGATGTTCCTTAACCTCTCGAAATCACGATAGCTGAAATCATGATCTAATCTCAGCCGTCAAATTAAGTTTGAATCTGGACTGTTGATTCCAGTCCATGTCGAAGTTTCAGGGATCGAGAGTTGGAGATGTCAAGTAATATCATCCACAGAAATCCCGATTTCGTGATATGCGAAATCACGACTTAATTGCAGCTGTTGAATCAAGGTTTGATCTGGACCATTGGTCTCAGTACATTTCAGAGCTTCGTGGATCGAGTGTTGAAGAGGTCAAAGAATAATAACCACAGGAATCCTGAAATTGCGATATTGGATATTGTGATTTAATCGCAGCCATCAGATCAAGATGTGATCTGGACCGTCGATCCGACTCACGTCAACATACCACGTCAGCTAGGAACACGTGGCACAACCAGGTAATGACAAGTGCCAGACTGATTCAACATTTCAGGCACATGTAAGTCACGAATTAGAGTGACACGTGGCAGTATTCAACACATGACATTCCACGTGTGACGTCAGCAGATTTACACCACTTTAGAGTTTCGGTAATTGGGAGATGGACAGATGTCGGAGGACAAGGAGGGGCTGAAGGGAACGAGATTTGGCGCATGGTCAGGTGGAGAACAGACAACAGGTGGGGAGAAGAACGATACAAAAGGTGACACAATAGGAATGGGGCCCTTCCTCGATACCCCACCATTCCGTACCCCCCCCCTCGTATTAAAGGCAGAAAGGCAAGGGGGGTCTGGAATCGCTTGAGCATCGTTGATCTGGGTGCTTTAATCCTGGCCGCTCGAGAGATGTGTGCCCAATTCCAGACCCACCCCCTCCGCTTAAAGATAGAATGGCAGGGGGGCTCCAGAATCCAATCCCAACCGTAGATCTAGGAGCACAGATTCTAGCCGTCCAGATTTGCTCACTGCATATCCAACGATGCAAATGAATTTGAACAAGATCAGAGGGCTATTGATGCACGATGTAGTGAAACTGCCAGAAACCATTGATGACGTCTACTAGAGAATTTGAAGAGACTTCTGTGTGATCGCCAGAGGAGATGAAGAGCCTCCAAGCTTCGTCCAGTGAAGGAAGACTATTCTTAGAAGGGATTGACAGATGGATGGGCATTGAGGCCTGAAACTGAAACATAGAAGGTGAGCTCGACTTTCACAGAGAAGTTGAAGAGTCTCAACTGCCAGAGAGAAAAAGGAATCTCGGCATAACACCTAGTGATGATAGACACAAGGGTTGAACTGCCAGAGAAGTTGAAGAGTCGCGATGATGATCACACAGAGCACTTGAGATGTGGAGGATATTGGCGCGGTATGAGCATGCAGAGGAATGGCGAATATTGCATGCACAAGATGCACATAAGCCATATATACACGGTACAGAGAAGAGAAGGGGTTGCTGTTGCTGTTGGAGTTTGCTGTGGTTGTTGTTGGTGAATGTGATTCATGTGTGAAGAAGGAGAAGAGTGAAGCAGCTGAATTGCACAGAAGAGGAACTATGCAGTGAATGGACATGGCACACAGAGCATAAAAAGCAAAAGAACAAACAGCGCAAGTCATGTGTGCAGAAAGGCAATGAGGCAGACAAAGCAATGAAATGCAGCAGAACAATGATGAGTCTGGTAAGCCATTGTTGAACATCATATCACTGTAATAAGTTTTAGTAGCAAAGATTTATATTTCAGGGTGGAAGGGAGGTGCTAGGGAGGACTGTTGTCCTCATAGGTTCAAGTGGGTGCTTGAACACAAGGAGTTGTAGCTTCCATCTGGTTGCAGCCAGAGAAACCAGGGTGGCAGGG
>JASDQU010270855.1:0-15330 GCA_032191745.1 Picea mariana
ATTATATTACATCAATCATCAATCAATCAATCCTTTGACATCAATCAATCACTTGACATCAATCATTCAAACCATTGGCATCAATGACAACATGATCCAACAGTAGAAAGTTAGTATTTTTGCACAGATCCAGGTTTCCCTTGTCCAAAAGCCTCGGGAATAGTTCCAATCGATAGATAATAATTAAATACATCCTTATCAAGAGTATGTTTTGATTTTGGAGATGCTCTACAAGGTAGGAAGGTCAAATTGGTTAGCTATTTTCAGGGATAAAATTGTTTTATTATTAGCAGGTGTCATTTCCGACTGCTCTCATATCTCATGAAAAATCCATCAGCTTCAGAAAGCTTACTACACCTATCGAAGAATCTGAAGGACATGAAAATCACCCAAGAATAGGAATTGACCTATTTTATAGGATCTTTGCCTATTTTCTTGGGCCAGTTATTGACTTGCTATTTTTGGAAAAATTTGATCCAGTAACCTAGGATCTGGAAACTGTTTGTAAAGGCTATAAAGCCAAAAATATTAGAGGAATGAAAGGTTCGACTTTGAGTTCTAGACTCTACTGTTATTGTGATACAAACACTTTCTTTAATATATTCAGCCTGCAAGCTTCTTTCATTGTTATTGTCAGACTTTCCTTTCATTTCTATTCTATGCCTATGAGTTCAAATTATTTCCTTGTCTCTGTTTAAATGTCCTATGGTAACTGTCATCTTACCTCTAATTACTAAACAAAAATCATAAGCATCCACTGCTTGTTTGTTGACCCATCATATATATTGTTTATGTATGTTTTGGTTAATTGATTGGTTTCTTATCCATTTGATTTACAAACCTATCTGATAATAGCTCTTGAAGGCCTTGTACTGTTTGAATATAACTAGACTGTCTTGAAGATACAATCCAGTGATTTAGATATTCATCTTGATCCAACCCCACACCCATTATTGAGTAAATAATTACAAAAACAGTTAAGTTACCAGGCATCTCTGAGATACAGCCTAGGAGAGTTTTCTGGAGTGATAACACAAGGTACATATCTTCATGATACATGACATTGACACCTAGTTGAAATAGGTGGTAAAGACAACCTACACACTTTTCACAACATCTACATTTCAAGCTTTGGTATTTATTTTTAAGCAATCTATTTCAATTACTTTTACATTTCACTTTCATCAATTTCCTTTCATGTGAATATCTATTTTCAAAGAATTCTTTATCTCAAGTATTCTTTATTCATTTGAGAATAATTGTTTTAAGTGTAAGGTTATTTTTCATATTCATTGTGTATATATCTCATAAATTGTTTCATTCTGGTAGAAGTATATTTCTTTTGTGTATATTGAAATAATTAGAATTTGATAATCTTTAGGCACTGGTATTTTTTTGTTTTGAAAAGAGAAAGGTTTGTTTGTCATTGAAAGACTGCATTTGCATGATTGTTTGTCATTGGGTTGGGTCTCCCTAATCAACAAATCAATTAACTCCTAGAACTTTAATAAAACCTTCACATATTTTAATAGGGTATACCCCCCTTGGCTTCCCTAAGAGTGAGCCTAGACAGAAGGAGTCTAGATCGAGCCGACAATGGGTCTATACTTAGGTTTGTGCCTCCAAAGACACACCAAGTGGGTTGGAGACTTCTCTACGCTTGTAGGTGTGTATTAGGACGACAAATTATTTGGCATCGTTGTCGGGGATAAGTCTCTTATCCTTGGTTGATTAACAAAATTTAATTGATTATTTAAAAAGTAAGTAATACACTTTTCCCTTAATGTATCATAACTCAATTTTGGTTATTAGACATTTCTTAATCTCCAAGTGGTGACTCCACTTAATTATTCCTTGAGGTATCCTACTAGGAGCAACCCATGAGGGTTGGTTGGTTCTCTTCCTAAACTTGAAAGGGTGTATAGGAGGAGAATAAATAGACTATCTCCTCATAGGCTCCTTAAAAGTATTGGAGAAGAAGCAATCTATGATATACACCTTTTGTTTGTGCCTAATAATCCTACATCAACTATGGGTAACCTATTGATTCCATGTAATGTTACCAATATTCAAGGTTATCCTCGTCCTATTCCTGACAAAGATATTGAGAAATTGCCTGCATTTTAGGGACACAATGTTGTTAGTGCTAGGACTCACATCCTCAACTTCAACTTGTGTGTCAGAAAGTGGTGTAATGGTCACAATTATGAAGATGTCAAGATGACACTTTTTGTGTTTTCTCTGGAAGGGGATACAGTAGAATGGTTCACGGAACAAGATCCTAACAAATTTAGCACTATAGCAGAAAACGCAAAAGCCTTCAATGAAAGATGGGGTGATAAGAAGGAAGACCGTCACTTATTGGTTGCCCTTAACTCTAGTCTGAAGAAGGAAAATGAAACAATGGAAGAATTCAATAAGAGATTTAATGACTTGGTTAAGAGCCTCCCTCAAACTATTAAGCCTCCTGATGCACCTATTTTAATTCATTATATGGAAGTCTTTGAGGGTGAAATCAAATATTAGTTAACGGATAAAGAGCCAACAACTCTAAGGGATGCACAAAAGTATGCTATCAAAATAGATAAGAATATGCAAGATGCTAGGAAGTCAAATATACCTGGTTTCTCAAGGGGAACTTCTTACAAACCCAATGAGGAGAATAAGAAGAAATTGAAAAGTCAAGAGTCTTCTAATGATGGAATAAACGAGCTCACCCAATTAATTAAGCAAATGGAGATTAACGATGATAATCAGATGACAACCATGCATAATAGGTTGATAGCCATGGAGAGGGCTCAGTATAGTAGACCCATCATAAGACAAATGACAAGTGGCCAAAGAGACCTCCACCTCAAGAGCAAAGGCTACCAAATCCTTTTGTGTCTACTAACTTGGTTGATCACCAAGTTATCCCATATTGTAGGCCTAGTGGGGAATTTTATGAAGAATCAACTTGCCAAATCTTCCTTGAAATTTGTGATGAAGAAGGGTCTTCTAAGTCACAAAATGAACAAGTTAACATGTGTGGTTGAAAATATAATGTTGGCATGAATGAATGGATGGAGTTAACAGAGCATGGTGTGGATGTAAATTGGATGAATGATGTTGTGGAAAAAGAAACAGAAAAGTTTGGTCCTAAGCCTACTTCCAAGCAAGTATCATAAATGGCTAGATATAGAGGCTTTACTTACCAAATAAATGGAGCCAAAAAACAATATAAACCTCAACCAAGTGTTCCTAAGGTACCTCCTCCCCCTCCTAAATCAAATATTCCTAAAAATACAGAATTAAATATTGACTTAGGGGGATGGTTGAATAATGCAAAAATGTTGGTCCCTGTAACATAAATTATGAAGATTCCATCTTAAAAGGGGAAACTACTCAAAGCTACATAACTCCTCCTCAAGGTAATGGTGACAGGCCACAAATTGTAGATTGCCAAGATGCACCTATGATTTTGCAAAATTGGGATAGGGGAAACGAAAAGAATCAATTGTTTTTTCTTTCTCTACTTATGAATGACCATCTCCTTTATAATTGTATGTTTGATTCTGGAGCAAGTTCAAATGTTATGACTAAGAAAGTGATGGAACAATTGAATTTAAGGATTTTAAGGCCTTAACATAACATTTGTGCCATGGATAGTAAAACAATTGAGGCGCATGGTTTGATAAAAGGCTTATTAGTATTGTTATCACACTATTTGTACTTGCCCAAAGCCCAATGCAAGTAGATACAAAATTGGTGTAACTAGGAGTGACCTATTACTATCACCTTAATAGGAAACCCATTTTTATTTAGGAGTATGTCAAGACTACCCCAAGAGAGACGTCCCTAGTGACCTGAGGGTTTGAGAAGGCTAGGGCCAAAGTGTACGAAAGTTCCCTCCTCTCACAAGTCAGTCAGATTCAAAAGGTTCTTTATGTCTTATAGAGATGAAGCAATTGAGTAATGTTGTGTAACTGCCCAGAACAAGACAACAAAATAGAAAAAGGGCACTTCCCAAGTACCAAAATGAAATTAGTGCTTCATAAGACATTGGAATCTTAAGAAATGTATTAGCTGATATAAAATTGCAGCAGTATAACAATTTATAACAGCAATAAGAAATTTGTAACAACCACAATGATTATGCTCCAAAATTCTTGAGAAAAGACTAAAAATAGTAGTTTCAACTAAGCAAATTGATATTAGATAGTCACAACCAGATTTAGCAATGTTTAACTAGCAATATATGTCACTTTTGAGGTTAGTTTGTTGTTGTTAGATCGTTGTAGCAATATTTTGCAACAACAACAAACTAGTTAGTGAATTAGGCTAATCTAAGGTTAGTAGGAGTTAGTGGATGTTCCAAAGAAGATAGTTTGAAAGTAGTTTGATCAATCAATCACTTGTAGTGGTAGAATAGTGTCTTCTAGGGTAATGGATTCAATGATAATAGCGACAACTATTAGAGGAAAATAGCAATGATAATACTTAGTCAAAGGAGATGGAGAGGATGAGAGAGGTGTTGGTAACCCAAAGCCTCAAACATCCAAGTCCTTGAGATAATTGCTAGAAAGTAATAAAAATTAGGCCCTAGCAATTTCTCTTTTCCTTAGACAATTTGAAATAAAATATGCAATGGGCAATGAAGTAGGGTTACTAGAGTGCTACAGTGGTAGGGCTCTAGTATCTACTTCTATATAGGTGCTTTTCAAGAAATCTTAGCAAGTCGAAGATTATAGAGAAAAATATAATAACATATGTCTTTTGCTGGACAATCCACAGTTGGTGTCATTTTTGTCAGTTGATGACAAAATGACACCAACTGTGGATTCTCCGGCAAATGAATTTGAAATCCCTCACCACAGAAATCTGAAAACAGTAACATATGTCTTTCTCCTAGGGTTTCAAGCAAGCAATTTCATAATCTTTAATTTGAAACAAGTAAATTTACCATAAGCATTCATCCACAATAAAGAAAAGCATATTTTCTACTTACTTCACCAAGAATAATCAAGCCAAACCCGAATTGAAGATCCTCCACAATGAAGATTTTCCAAAATACACCAAGATTTGCTTCCCCAAAAGTTGTGCACCACATAGTTTCAGCCAATAACCCTTAAAGAGGGTCAAATTTCAGACCACACACTTGTGTGATGAAAGATGATCCTAAAAATGAGAGTTTTCCTCTCTTATTTATACAATACTTATGACCTTTAATTAAAATTAGGTCACCAAAAGGTCGGCATGGCCAAATTACATGAAAATTCCAGTTTTTTACATAAATTCAAGTAAATAAACCCTAAAATCTCTTTTAAGGGTGACGTCATGCCCTCCTAGGGTGACGTTGACTCTCCTGGGTGGAACGTTGGGCCCCATGTACAAAACGTTAGGCCCTCCAAGGCCCTGGATGATGCCACACATGCTAATTAGCACACAATTGCCTCCATAATGTCAATCCTGACGCTGGGTGACGTCTTGGGTCACAAAGGTGACGTCATGGGCCTCCCAAGGCCAACATCTAGGTGGAAGACCAAGATCCCCCTGGGTCTCGGCCTTCCAAAGTGTCTCTGGTTAAACGTCCTTCTTTCTTCCTGGTGCAAGTCGTTGACATATCTCTGCCCCTGGTTGGGGTCACAACATCGATCTGTGGGCTTTCAGCCCTATGGAAGTCTGAGTTAATCATCTCCCCATATGTACCTGCCCACCAGGAAAGTTCCTATATTAACACCAAGTATGCACTCCAGTGGCTCATAAGTCACAGGTATCATAGCAATGTCAATCACATATAATAATCAAATTACCCAAACATGTGCATCAAACCCCCCTTTACCTAGACAAATGCTCAAAGACATTATGCAGTTTAACAAGTCAGATTTGGAGAAGGTCTCAGGATTCCCTATTGGGCTAATTTTCCTTAAGTTTGGGGTGTTTCCCGGGTGTGAATCAATATAGGTCATGTAAGTGTGTGTGAAGTGGCATAGAGGAAATGTTTGGGCATAGGGTGCAGTGATAACAGGGGAATGTAGGTCTTGCCTATGGGTTCCTCTATAGAGGGAGAGTTGCACCTTATCATGGATGCCTTTGTTTACTATCCCATTTAATGCCTTTTATTCTTATTCTTATTGCTCTTTTGATTTTATTTTCAAGGGAAAAGTTGGGGGACACTATCCTGGCGTGCTGACCAGAGGTGACAATGTTACCCACAAGTGTTTCATGGAAATGAGAAGGTGAGATTGTGATGACGCCCCCTTTCTCTTGGCTATGCCACCAAGAGACACTACCCTGGCTAGGTGACCAAATAGATGGTAGTTCCATACCGCTACATGCCCATGGACCTAATAGGCCGACTCATGAGGAGACCTCTCATCCAGCAACAGAGTAGGCTAACTCAGGATCAATATTCCCTCCTGACTTCCGCTTTTCAGGAAAAAAAAAGGGGGTTTGAATTCGTTCAGATTTTCAAGGGCAGTCTAATTTTCGCATGGATCAAAGTTCCATGCATTTCAGAACCTTGCCCTAGGGTTTTGCACCATTTTAAACAAACCCAGAGGAGTAGGCTAACTTGGGAGCAATCTTCCTTCCCGAGTTTCACTTTTCAGGAAAAAAGAAGAGGTCTAAATCCGGCCAGATTTTCAGGGATAGTCTGATTTTTGCATGCATCAAAGTTCCATGCATTTCAAAACCTTGTTCCAGAGTTTTGCACCATTTTAAACCAACCCAGATGCTCAGAAAATTGATCAGAGTTCTGGATTGGCTGAAAATTTAAAAACGGGCCGCTGAAGAATATGTTGGAAAGGTAACTCCGGAGGGAAGATTGCTCCCGAGTTAGCCCACTCCAAAGAAACGTGCTTTGAAACCCTTGGAAATTGGGAAAATGGAGTCTTTGTTGATGGATCTACAAGAGCGACTGTGTCTCTTTTGAAGTCTTGAAGGGTGAGGTAAGTGAAATGGATACCTATCCTCCTCTTCGAGTATGAGATCTGCAAAAATACTTAGATATTCCTTGCCAACAATTTGTTAACCATATGATGCTACTTACAAAGAAACTTTGAAATAATCATGAGCATTAACCGAAATGAACATGCATACTAAAGCTATCACTTGTAAACAAACATTAATATCAATAAACAAACAAGTTTATAATCTTACCCAACTAGGAGATAGCTCCTCTTAGAAGGCATACAATAACTAACAAAGGAAAAATATACACATAAACAAATTATACCTCACAATTGAGCATGTAACATAGAAGCTCCACACATGAAAGTAGACACCAATGTATCCTCCAAAGCCTTTTTATTCCAACAAATGAATGATACAACAATAATACAATGGCACAAATCTCAAGCTCCAACTAGTTTGTGCAATGGGAGAGTGCTTCAATATATAGTCAAAGGGAAGAGTTCCTAATGGAGGAGGGCGCACCAAGTGGAGAAGGAGGGAGCACCAAGTGGATGGAAGGTGGAGCCAAGTGTGTGGGAGTAGGCTACCACCTCTTCCTACACTCTCACAATGCGCCATTTGGAATATTCGATGGGATAAGGGGGTGCCACCTCTCAATAGGTAGGCTACCCCTCTTTAGAGTGTGCCACCTCTCAAGAGGTAGGCTACCCTTCTTTAGAGTGTGCCACCTCTCAAGAGGTGTGCACCTTCTTCTTGACCACATGCCTAAATCAAATCCACATGTCATCTTTCTTATATTATGATCAATGGGATGTATCCTATGGCTGCCACCTTGCCTTTTGAGGCTTTATTCACTCAAAACATGTCCCAACATGTTTCCATGAAAATAGTCACTTGCTGATTTTTCTTGATTTTTTTATGTATTTTTTGGGTTTTTTGAGTAAAATTAACTTTTTAGTGATGAAAATCACTAATTTTACTCACCAAAGTGGGTACTTAGGTAATATGGGTGCTCTAGGTCCAAAAATGAGCACCCCCAAGGCATATGAAGTCCCCTAGTACCACTTTTTTATTACAACTTTAATTTTTAATTAAAAATTTCCGTTTTGTGGAAAATTGTTAATTAACTGAAAAAATTAAAAAATCCTAGGGGGGACTTAGCACATTTCCATAAAAATTTAGGAGGATGTTTAGCATGGTAATATACATTAGACACTAGGCTTATATCCATGCTAAGGCCTAACCATGAGTATGTACTCCAACTTTGGATAAATTGAGTGAAAAAACTTAGAAATTATAAATTGCCTTTAGACGGCAAAATATAATTAACAAGTAAAAAAAACACTCCAGAGTAACAACTCATGCCTAAGTTGAAGGTGGCTAAGACATTTTAATAGTTCCTCATGCAACATCTCTTATTACAATTCCCCGGAGGGTATGGAAAATGTGAAAAAGTTGGTCTTATTGACTGGTTGAACTTCTGAACTCTAAATTTTGAACATGAAAATGTTCAATCTTTGGCAACTCGCTGGAAGTCCATCCTAGTGCAAATTTGATGGATAACATGCCCTAACCATGTCCTTATGGTACTTTTCTTTAGCTATAGCATCTGCGGGTTCTGGTACATTTTCTTTGATGAATCTTGCTAAGTCATTCTCTTCAAGAATGAGTGCAATCCTATACTTCCAGGCACAGAAGTTATCCACACCTTCTAACTTGTCAACAAGCTTGGTGCTTGCAGACATCTTGACTTGAAGCTGGGAAAATGACCCAAAAAAATGAAATTGCTCAGAATTTAGATTTGAACTTACCAGGAGGTGTGCTTGGCTGAGGCAAGTAGCCTGGTGCAGTCAGTTTTCTAAAAATCCATTTTTTACCCCCTGAAACTGAGCTTGCGCAAGTCTGGATTGGTATTTCTAGTACTGGTTCTGGTTTCTTGGTTTTTTGGCACCAGTAAAAACTATGGTTTCACTTTCCAGGAGTTTTGTTGATAAAAAAAGTGCGCTCAAGCTGCCAATGAGCTCGCTAGGCTAGGGCACACTTCCTTGATGAGTTTTAGGCTGAAATTCCCCTTCAATAAAAAGCCCTAATTTTCTTGTACGACAATAGTGACATTTTTTCTTATCCAGTGAAAGGTGCTCTCTTCAACTTAGCTTTGATACCATGTTAATTTTAGAGAAACTATTAAGTTTCTTTTCAATTTACTAGATAACAATAACATAGGTAGGATCACTGAGAGAAACACAATCACAAGATACACAACATTTATCCTAGGAAACCCTCATGGGGGAGAAAACCCAGCAAAAAATTCCTTAATATAGAAAGACAGTACAATGCCAAGACAATAAACCAAAACACTAGAGAATATCCAACACTGAGCAATGTGCCTCTCTCTTCCTTCTTCTATGAGTGAGTGAATGAATAAGGCACTAGCCTCTCTTATTTATATTAGTTGGCAGGCACTAAGGAGGTGTCTCTTCACTAGGCAGGGCCGACTTCTTCACTTAGTGGTTAAAATCACTTTAATTAGGCCTGGGGTTGACTTCTTAATTTGCATGATATAGTTAGGGTTTGACCAATCCGAAAATGGGTATTTGGTCATTTACAAAGTCCGACATGATCAATCCACAAAAGGGGATTGATCTAATCAATAATGACTCGATACTGAATAGAATACTCTTTGCAGTTACAATATTTCAACAGTTTTTACATCCATCTAATGTAACTTCCAACCAAGAACTGAAGCTAATGCAATAATAAATCGAATGGAGGTATACCTGGCTACAGGGGCAAAAGTCTTGTCGTAGTCAATTCCTTCTTTCTGAGTGAAGCCTATGGCTACAAATCTTGCTTTGAACTTTTTCACACTCCCATCGACTGCATGTTTTATCTCATAAATCCATTTGGAAGAGACCATTGATTTGTCCTTGGGCCTCGGCACAATGTCCCAAACATTGTTATTTAGAATAGACCTATATTTCTCAAGCATGGCATCCTTCCACAATTGTGATTTATTTTCTTCTTCAAATGAAGAAGGTTTGGTATCACTAATGTTGTTCATCAGTGAAACATAGCCTCCAAACCTGTGAGGCCTCTTACTTTCCCTGAAATTTCATTTGGCAGTAGCTGTCTTTTCTGCTTCCTGCACTATTTATTTAAGACATCATGGCTTCCTTTTGGCTAGAGGTTCTTCAAGATTTATTTCCAACTCTTCAACAGGTTCTAGGGGCTCATCACTTCGCCCTTAATGAGGTTCCTCCCTCTAATCATCTGACTCTTCACTTTCAGAAGAAGGTGAAGCTGGATGAACTACTTCTGATTCTTGTTGTAGCTCTCTAGATTTCTTGAATGTGGATTCCTCATGGAAAGTCACATCCCTACTTACCTCCATCTGCCTTTGACCAGGTATATAAATCATGCAAGCTTTGGAGTTCTCGGTGTACCCCACAAAAACCCTTTTCTTGCCCAAGGGTTCCATATTTGTCCTCTTCTCCTTAGGGACATGAATATATACAAGACATGCAAATATCCTTAGATGCCCTACTTTGGGTTTGATCCCTAAGAAGACCTCTTCAGGAGTCTTGTCCTTCAATATAGCCTGTGGACACTTGTTCTAAATATACATGACAGTGGAGGTAGCTTCTTCCCATAAATAATTTGATAGATCTTGGTCAAACATCATGGCTTTCACTACCTCACATATTGCTCTGTTTTTCCTCTCAAAAACACCATTTTGTTGAGGGTTATATGGCACAATCAACTATCTCTTGATTCTTGCTTCCTTGCAGAAATCCTCAAACTAGTGATATTTGAACGCTCCTCCATTGGCTATTCTAAGGGTTCTGATGTGTTTCCCTATCTTCTTTTCAATAAAGGCTTTATACTCTTTGAACTTATCAAATGTGTCACTTTTCGCTTTAAGAAAATAGATCCAACATTTTCTTGAGCAATCATCAATAAAAATGACATAATACAAACAACCACTGAGAGAGGGAGATGACATGGGACTACACACATCAGAATGAACTAGATATAAGATGCATTGAGATTTGCTATCACTGCTAGGAAATGCTTTCTTTATATTTTTACCAAGCATGCATACTTTACAAATTTTATTTTTACTAAGAGTTGATCTCTGATCTAGGCTATCCTGGAACAAAAAGATGTTATTGATTCACCTTTATCCATATTCAAATACTTAAGCTTGTGCTTAAGTGTCCTCTTCTGACTTGGTTCCTGTTTCTCATACAGATTTACCAAGGTATCCATACAATCCTTGGGAGTCATCAACGAAGTCTTTGCTAGCATTACACTATCTTTGACTGAGTCAAAGATGATTCGCTTGGCCTTGGATTGATTCTTTTTGAAGGTTTCTCTTCTTGCATTAGTGGTGGGTTCCTCCATCACTATGGTCACATACTGCTCAAATTCATTCTCCTGCAAGATATTCGTTATCCAAAGATTCCATACATTGAAGTTGGATGCTCCTTCAAGCCTATCATTGGCTTTGACAGAAATGTAGGATACCATGGACCTCACGCTGGAAACTTGATCAAGATCGCTTGGATCTGTGTGTACCTTGTTGTTGTAATTCAACAAGATGATTCACACCCAAAGCTATTGTAACATCCTCGACCTTCCAACAGGTTGGGAAATGCCACCTACACAACCTTAACTTAGCCTTGGCTGCTCTGATACCATTCTATAACGTCCCCGGCCATCAACCCTTATTGCCAGGAAATGCTACTACGCAGAACATATAACATATATACTTATAAAGAATATGCATTAAATCAATCTAATACATTTAACATGGATTTAGTGTTGTCATACAAACTTAAACAGAATTAACAGCAATTCAAACTTGCAACGGAATACATGATAACATTTCAAGACATAGACATGCATCACATATAAATGAAGTATAGAATTCACAATTATCTTTTAAACTGGCGTAACACCACCAAATGTGTGCAGACCTTCCACGAACCTCCCAGCCTTAGACTGCGCTACTCATCACTCTCAGCAGTAGGTCACCCTCGAGCTAGGACTAAGCACCACCGGGCAAGGGAATCCTAGGCTAAGCAAGGTCAATGGAAGACACACAGTTTATGAGGAAGGATTCTCTCACAGAAGCCACTTATGCTCACTGCTCACATAATCTCATTCCCCACATGCTTGTCCCACCCCAGGAGTATACACCTTCACTATCACCAAGACAGTCCTTCGACTGCTAAACCTCCCTTGCCTTGGGCTTCAGCAACAGGCTGAACCGGAATTCTCCGAGCTCTGTGGCTGCTACAGGACCCCTTCCAGGAGTTCTCACTTCCTTCACGCACTCTCTCACCTGGAGAGAGTCGCTCACAGGCCTGAAAACCTGCTTCTTCAACCACAACCACCTCTCTCACCTGGAGAGAGTGTTACACACAGGCCTGGCAGCCTGCTTCTTCAACTTCGTTCCAGTACAAGGAGGAAAACAAGGCTCATCAAGGAACGAATGACGGTAGCCAATCACGCTCAGCCAAGGGACTGCATGGCCACAATAGCCCACCATCTATAACACACATGCCATAGGAAACTATGGTATGCTCAGGTTTCACAGATGACAACAACCCAGACGGTTAAGCACAAACTCAGATTTCAGAATGGATAAACCGGGTTCACAGGACACACATGTTAGTTTTTCCACCTTCTCGTGAGTGGTTTCTTGGGTGACCGCGGATGTATAGAGGTCGGTGACAGAGACCAACAAGTTCAGACGAAGAATGGGCAAATGGCAGCACAAACAACCTTCACTGCGCGCGGTTATACAGATACAGATGCAGAGGCCAAAAACGGGTTCAGACTGACATTCCCCGTGAACTCAGGCGAAGGATGATAGAATGGAAAATCGAACCTCCAACACAGCTAACTTATGCAGCTTGAACTGCATGCGCCCAGGTCGACACTTGTCTTCCTGTAGCTGCATGCACTACATTTGCATTCATTCCCCTTTCCCAGGAACTTAGGACAACACTCATCAATTTTCCACCTTAGCCTTTAGGAAATAATAATAAAATATTATCCCCTTTAGAGGCAAGCCCCCTAGCTTAGCCCCTAGGCCCACACACTTAGCCTCCTCCCTTACCCAACCTTGCAGAAGCTTAGTCCCCCATCACTCTTTCTTCTTGGTCGGTCTGCACGCAACGATGTTTATATTTTATTAATGATTTGTGCATAGTTACATATACAAAAATAAGGCTCCTGGCCTTTAACACCTAGGCTCTCTGGCCTAAAAATCACATAAGCCCACCATCTTATCAACAGTCGGCTCACCAGCCTACAAAACATGTTTACAATTCATATTTACAACTAAGGTTCTACCTGGGGATATTACAATCCCCTCCCCTTATTTTTGCACTATCCTTGGTGCAACTCTTTACACAACATCAACAAGATTTCCAAAATCTTCAAAAAGATGCAGGCACTTTGCCCGCATACCATCCTCATGCTCCCATGCCGCATCCTCAGGACCGTACCAGGTCCACTCAACCTTTACAAGCCCTATGGCTCGATTCTGGAGTTGTTTTCTCTTCCGGTCCAATATGCACACCGGATGCACTTGCAAGACACCTTCTTGCTCCACCTGAATAACATTCCAATCGATTACATGATTAGCATCATGCATATATATTTCTTAAGCAATGAAATATGAAACACATTATGTACAGTCATGGATGCAAGTAATGCAAGCATATATGCAATGTATATATATGTATATACAGAGCATTTTAATAACGTTATAACCTGTATACAACATGCACAACATACAATAAATAGATAATTGTACTTTTCTTTTGATTGAGAATACTTCCATATCAACATGGTCTAGGCCAAGGTACCAAACCTCAACAGCACTCCAACCAATGGTCTCTCATTCCCCACATGCCTGTCCCACCCCAGGAGTGTACACCTTCACTGTTACATAGTCCATCGACTGCTACACCTCCCTTTCCTTGGGCTTCAGCAATAGGTTGAACCCGAAGTCTCAGATCACTGTGGCTCGAAGAGTTCCAACTGCGCTCAGAGGTCTCCAATGAGCATCTTCTCGAGCTACTCTTTGCAATCAATATTCTAACTTTAATCCAAATCATCTCATCTGCATCACCCACATGCAGTTATCATGAGAAAACATAAAAGAATTCATTTAGGAACTCCAACTTAGTTCAAAAAGGAATTAAACTTTTTCCCCAAAATAGGAAATTCCATTTCATAATTCTTCTTGGTTGTCTCCAAATTATGAATGCAGCCATCCTTGTGGTTTTCCACAGGCACCAAACTGCATACCATTTTTCATGTAATGCTTCCTCTTGCATACAACCAACAAATTGTCAATAATTTATGTACATCATAATTCAACATGTACAACACTTGATGCAATGATCTTAAAATTTCCTACACCTAGCAATTCAATCACAATTACCAAACAATTTAACCAAATAGAATGACTCATCATTCTGTGCGTATGCATGTTCATAATGAATAACAATAAGTTTATTATTTCAATTTTCTGAACATAAAATTTTTTGTAGTCTCTATTCCTGTGACTACTTGGCTTGGAACTTTCCTGTTACAATGTTTAACAGGACCTGAAATGTTCTCAAATTCATGAGTTAGCAACATTTCATCCATTATTATAATTATTTCCATGCCAAAAACATATATACATGCACTCACAAAATGCATTCAGCAAAGTGCATTTAAGTATACAATTCCATCATGTATGAGTGCAACTATGCCCCTTACTAGACATGAGTACAACTCTCGATGCCTATTTATTTGGTGCACCCTGGTATTGATTTACATAATGCTCTTTATCTCAGTGATGTATCTCACCATCCATAAGTTGGAATTCTAGCCAATGTGTTGACACATTCTCCACACACTTCCTATTGTCTTCCCAATTAATTGGATGCCTTCCTTTTCGACCCGAACACTACACCAAGAATATAATTTTGTGGTGTTCATTAGTGTTAGCAAAAAGGTTGTAGTCCAAGTTTTACTTAAAGGTAGGAATCTTTTAGTACATGTGTGGTTCATAACCTTTCCATATCCAACCAGATCTTGGTCTTATACATGACTAGCTTACTGGCATTCATTCCTATAACCAGTTATTATCTTTTAATTCTTTGGTTATTACCCCATAACCAAATTAACATGACATTCTCATATGTCAGTGTAGGCATTCAAAGCTAAGAAGCTTTGAATTAATATAGGCCTCCAGCCTTTACCACATCCAATGGTATGCATTCAATAATATAATCATGTGATTTTATAAAATAACTCTGGCTGAGGAAATTCTTACCTAAATTTCCTTTCAGCAATTATGCAAAAAGAGTAATAAAAACTCATACCTGCATAACTGCTATTAATAAATTTTATACTACCTAAAAGTCT
>JASDQU010270856.1:4031-15330 GCA_032191745.1 Picea mariana
TGTGGTGCACTGGAATAGAAGTTCGTAAGGGTGTTTTCATCACCTTCATTTCCAAGGAGGAAGAAAGATATGCTCATGACCTTGTAAAAGAATTGAAATTATTTGAACAACCTATACCTGAGGATCTAAAAAAGTTGTCTCGCAGGTTTACAGCTAAAGTGATTCAAGGGACTGAGCATGCTCGTGGCATTGGATATGGTGAAAGTGGATTCAAGTTCAATGAAGAGTAAGATGAGGCTATGAAAGTTTCAAATAAATCTCAAGCAAGAGAGTATCGATGCTTAGGAAAACCATTAAACTTAGAAGGTCATGTAAGTCTCACAGGATTCCACGTAGGTAGAATCCTTGTCAGTGTTTGCAAGTATATCATGAATGATGTAATCACCCTTGAAAAAAATTGACTCCATTGGATGAGAAACACACCTCTAGATTTGAATATCCTAGTCCTAGACCCTTACCTCATGGAATACTTACACGTCAGCCAAGAAATGTAAATGAACATACATCCACGTCATGTGATTTAAATCACATTCACTCTAGGAGTAAGAATCCTAATGCAACCTTATTATTCTCCACTCAAACTAAATATTCCACGTCTGCCTCTAACATATCAGGTATGTTTCCTATGTGGAAGCTATCAAATCTGCGTATTCACATTGACAAGTCTAGGAGAAGTACAAGGGGCATGGGAATCCAAGTGGTGGAAACACAACCATTGCCAAACTCTAGAAATAATAGTATTAGAGATTATTTAAATAGTGTTCATAGGACCTTCAGTGGAAAATTGAAACAATGTCGTGATTTATATCTAAATTAGCAAACTCTTTTGAATTTATATACAATTCCAGGTTAATAAAGAGCGGTGTTTCTAACTTTTTCAAGGGGATTTCCTCTAAATGAGTTCAATATAATTGATTATTTCAATCAAAAATTTGAAGGATAAGTTGTGTAAAGAGTGATTCCATGACGATATGACTATTATTATGTGTTAATCTTGGAGCTCAAGAAAGAATTTGAAAGAAGAGAACAAGAAAAGAAAAAGAGTCAAAAGCATCCCTGACAATATGTGACTGTCAACAACAAAATATATAGATTATACGTCAATTATGAAAGAACAATTTATCCCCAACTCCTAGGGATAACTAAGGAGATAATGTCTCGAGGCCCTTAGGTTGTAGACATGGAGTAACAAGATACATCTTGACCAATAGTGTCCACTTGCACAGATAGAAACTCGCTTCACCATTATAGTTCCAAGCTCATCATGAGGGTATCCACCACACCATATTGCTTCCAGAGGACATTGGATATTTCTCCATGAGGTACAATCCAAGTAGTATGTTAAGTGTCATTTCAATATTTGAAAAACTTGGGTTTGTTAAATTTAAAACGACTTTGATTATGTAATGTCTGCTTGGACATTATGCTCTTTTCCTTGTTTCACCTTGGTGGTTGACATTGTTCCCTAGTAAGTGGGCACCCTTAGGGATTGGTTTACTACTGGGAGGTCCCCTTGAGGATTCATCGTTCCATTCCCAACCATCTTTTCACTTTTCACACTTAGTCCCCCCATCTCCTTATCTTTTGGGTTTTCAGGTGTACTGACCCAAGAAGGGGTTGTCCCTCATTTCATGGGAAGAATGGGTTGAAGGCCCAGAGGGGAGATAGCTAGAAAAATACAAAATTTATATTATAAAAATTCCATATGCTTTCCCAAATAGGTCTTGACATCAATGAAACTCTTCTAAAAAATCAAAGACCTACAAAATAAAACACATAACATAAATGTCCCACTTGATTGAGGTATTTACACAAAGTGCGTTACAATCTAGACTATACCCCATGGCACTATGTGTTCTTCTCCTTCAAGTGACACAGTGGTACTTCCCCCCAATATAATCGATTTAAACCTAGGGAGTACCCATTTTTTGGAACTTAACTAATTAATGGAAATGAATGGGCTTGGAAAAAGGATGCATTGAAAACGAAGGTACAACACACCCTCTACAAAGGCACCCATAAATGAGACACTATGATCCCTTGTATTTCATGAACCCTGAGCCCAAGATTCTTTCCCCCATCCATATCATATTTTCCACATGTCTTAGAAAGGGGTTCCACTCGGGAAACATTCCTTGACCTAGGGGATGATTCACCCAATAGGTCACCTTGTCAACCCTCCCATACCCAAACTTGGCAATTTGCATAGGTTCTTTGAGTACTTGTTTACTTTGATGAGGTGGTTTTTGATGCATGTTATTAGGTGGCTCTTTTATTGAATTGATTTACTCATCGTGATGAATTTTAATTCAGATCCTTGGAGAGAGTATTCATTGTCTTTGCAGGACCTTATTTGGTGGACATATTTGGAAGAACAAGCTTAGCTTGGGCTTCCTTGGGGCTTGAAGACCACTGGTTGGATACCATGGCCCACATTCTAGGTGATGATGATAGCCTTTGGAGGCTTGATAGATTCCTTGGAGGACCTCACACATGCCCCTACTAGCCCAACGTTTTTCCTTTGGAGGCCAAAACATCATACTTTGAGGGCTTGATGTCATGCATGGGTTAGGGTTTTGTGGTGAAGGAGCACTTGGAATAATTTGATTAGGACGCCTTGACTTGGTGGAGAGAGGGCCCTAGCACCTTGGAGGAAGGCCTTTGGAGGCCCAACGTTTCATCCCCAACCTCAATGAATTTCCAAAGATGCCAAAATGTTGCCCTAAAGGGGTCACATCATCCTTTTTTCTAGGGTTTCTATTGTGAAAAATCAAATTTTAAATTGTAAAAGGGTAAAAGTAAGTTTTTTTGTCCCCTTACTTTGTGGTTTACCCTAATTTTTGTGGAAAAACTCTTATTAGATTTTTTTTTATAAATAGAGATAGTTTTTATCTCATTTTATATAACTCTCGCATTGTGAGAAGACTACTTGGTTGAAATTTTCGCCCTCTTTGGGAAATTTGATCTCTCTCTCTCTTGTGAAAATGTGTTATGGTGAATTCTCTTGGTGATTTGTGGAGCTAAGGTGGTGTGCACCTCTTGGAGGTATTCTCTCTTTCTTATGAATGGTATTTCTTGATGAGCTAAGGTTTTATCTTGCATCTCTTTTGAAATTGGTAAGGAAAATCTGCAATTTGTTAGTTCTTCTTGCTTGTTTCACAATTTTTATTGGTTGAAACCCTAGGAGGTGTATAAGTAAATAAACCATACATTAATATTCATCTCATTTTCTATTTGACAACTCATTTATTGTGAGGTTTCTAGGAGGATTACAAGGGTGTACACCCTCCTAGATTTACCTAAGTTTCATTTGCATGCCCTAGGGAGTAAGTGGATTTACACCCCTAGGGATATTTTGGATCTAACTCTTACAATCCAAGACTCCATTTACCCAATATTTTTAAGACATTAATCTGAGTTTTGCATTGGATAAATAAAACTACTTGCATTGGGTAACATGATTTTATCAGATTTTCAATTTGTTCAAAGTGCAATCAATTATATATGCTATTGGCTTGCTTACGCCCCTGAGACGTCATATTTTTCCAAGTAAATATTATTTTTGTTATAAATTAAATATACAGCCATTTGGGATGCATAAAAACATCTCATAACTTTTTATTTTACTTACTTATCAACTGTCAGAATTTGCTAAGAGTTTGCCAGCATAATCTACTAGTCCTAGAGCATCTTTTGGGTGGATTCTTTGCAAGTTTTGGAGGATGATTTTTCTAATGTAAAACTTGTTTGATACATAAATAAGGCTAAAAATATATCTCTGCAATACTCGTCTATAGAATCCTTACATTGATGCTAAATTCTATGCTTTATTACTTGAGTTGTACTCATTCTCACTAGCTTGTCTCTTGCATCATTTGTTAGACTTTTAGCATCTTGTTTAGTAGCTCTAATAATCATTTCTTCATTGATATATATCTTTGTTGACTTATGAAAATAGGGATAAAACGTTTAACTTTATTTTACTATTAACATATAGCTTATATACTTGGTGTTTCTTGTGTCTCGAGAAGGTACCATCATCATCCGCAAGTACTCAGACTTCTTGGCAACCATTGACCTATAGGGGAATCCACTCATAAGTATCATTTTTCATCTCATTTTCCCCTAGGGTCACCCCGGATTCCCCCCTTGAGGTTATCACTTCACCTCTAAAGTGACGAGAATACCTATCTGAGGTGACAGTGGGTAGGTATTTTCCTATTTGTCACCATATTGTGGTTTGGTTCAAGATTTTCCCAACCTACTACCTGTGCGATAACATTTTGGCGTCATTTTCAGGGAATATTTTGAATCCTCTTTCATTCCCTAACTACAGTTTGGCAAGCTACCATCTTGAATTATTTACCCCATCTTTCCTAGCAACTCCATTGGAAGGAATCTCCCTTTCCACTCTTGAAAATTTTGTCCGAAAGATCATCTAGTGACTCCATTATGGGACATACCCGAAAATGACATTAACCAACCCAAAAAAATACTTACAGGCATCGTAATCCTTCACCCAAATGGTCTAGTCACCCATCTACCTCTCTTAGCCCTCCATCTTCACCTACTGCCTCTACACCTCCGCTCTCATCCGTGCCTAGTTCACTAATACCACATGGAGCCCATGTGTTAAAGATAATTACAAGCCTTTATACATGAAAAATATCCCTAGATCCCCTCACAAAATCCCAAGGTACTTTAAGGATTGGCTCTCTAGCTTTGCGGGAGAAGATTGTCTCCCAACTGAAGATCATTTAGATGCCTTCCTTCGTGCTCTTGAACCCTATGACCAACATGAATATTTTTGGATGAGACTCTTCTCCTACACTCTTTTCAAAATGGATAAGGATTAGTATGATAATATTCTTCTAGGAACAATCACAAGTTGGGATCTTTTTCAAAAACGTTTTGCCAAAAGATTTAGAAAAACAAAGATTTCCAGTCCCTTTATGATCAACTCTATAAATATAAAATAAATTCAGGAGAAAGTATAAGGGATTTCAATGATAGGTTCAATACCCTCATGAGGATTTTTCCTCAATATTTCAAACCTTCTTAGAGTACCATCCTCAAGTATTACATGTCAACCATGAAAAACCCATGCGGATTTCTAATTGGAAAGGGAATCCCTGAAACTTTACTTCAAGACCAAGAAAGGGCATGTGAGATAGAGGAAAACATGACCTTGAATCTCAACCAAGATGAGGATTATCTTGAGGAAATTTTTCATATTAATCAAGTTGATGACTTTGTCATATCAGACCCTCCCCACAAGAGGACATACTTGCAGAGGGAACGAGAGGAGGCCGATAAACAAGTTGTTCATCGCATGATGAGTTTGTTGGGTAAGGAAAAAGAACTAACATCTAAAAATGTACCTCCCCCAACAAATGATATTTTGAAAGTTGAAAGGAAACAAGAAACAAGATAGGCTAAAGAAATGTTTTTGCAACATATTCAACAAATTCTAACAGATCCACATAAAGAGAAGGAAATTGGTGTCAATAAAAATGAGGAGAATTTTTTTTCCCAGACAAGACCAAAAAAAAAGATTTTGTAAATCATGTCAACATAACCCATCAGGTTCTGGATGAGGGGATTAAAAACACCTTCATTTTGGCAAACTCCCTTTTCCTTGACAAAGAAAAAAATGAAGTATATTGGGGCTTAGACTTTGATGGTGTGCACTCAAGCTCAAGTTCAAGCATTGGAAAAGTCTTGATATCACCATATAACGATACTACCCTATTCTCGTACAGGCTTGAGTTTAACTGCACAAACAACATTGTCAAGTATGAATCCCTCATCCTAGGCATGAACCTTGCCATTGACATGAGCATTAAGTCCCTGCATGTAAGAGGATATTTAGACTTGATCATTTCATAGGTTAACAAGAAATTTGCTTCCAAGAACCCAAGTTTGAGACACTATAGAGATGTCATCTACAATGCCATGAAGAAATTTGATAAATTTTCAATTGAAGCCATCCCTAGTGAAGATAATCATTTGGAAGACAACCTTTCCATTTATGCATCTACCTTACAGATTTTCAAAGAAATCTGTCTCTATAAAGTGGAAGTAAATGTCAAGCCTTCACTACCTGATAACTTGGAACATTGGCAGGTTTGTTACAATGAAAACCAGATTATGTGTTTTCTCCGAATTGAAGGTGAATTCTTAGAAGCCTAAATAAAATTATTGGTAGAAAGGGAAAATATTGAGATCATTGATTTACCTGGTGGACCCTTACCTAAAGGTGTCATCCACCTAGAGATACTTTTTGATTGAAATGACTTGTATAAGGGGAAGTCATTAAGAAAAATCGATGACAAGGTCATTGAATTCAATATTGACACCAAGGAATCCCCAAAAATGGTCAAGTTTGGAAAAATAAAAACACCTGATGAAAGGGAGAATTTGATTTCCCTCATAAGATAATTTAAGGATGTTTTCACTTGGTATTACGAAGATCTGAAGGATTACCAAGAGGATGTCATACAACACGATATTCCCCTTAAGGAAGGCACAAAAACCTTTAATAAGAAGCTCAAGAAAATGAACCTAAAAGTTGCCCCACAAGTCCAAAAGGAGTTGCAAAATATCGTTGAGGTAGGAATCATTGAGCCTATTAGGTACTCCTCTTGGGTAGAAAATCTAGTGATTGTCAAGAAGAATATTGGTGATATTAGTATATGTGTTGATTTTATAAATTTGAACCAGGATTCAATTAAGGAAAATTATCCTCTACTAAACATGGAATATCTTCTACAAAGGATCACGAGATAAAAGATGATGTCCATGCTTAATGATTTCTCGACATATAATCAGGTGTTGGTAAAGGAGGATGACCAACTAAAAATTGCTTTCACCACCCCTTAGGGGACTTGCAAGTATTTGAGGATTCCTTTTGTTTTGACCAAAACAGGGGCTACTTTCCAATGTGTCAAGGATTATGCTTTCAGGGATTTGATTAGGAAACTTATAGAGATTTACTAGGATGATCTAACCACTATCTCCAAGAAAAGGGATCAACATATCTATCACTTAAGAACGATTTTCCAAAGGTTTCAAGAATACGGCATTTCGCTCAACCCTAAGAAATCAATCTTTGGCCTGGATAAAGGCAAGTTACTGGGTCATATTATTTCTAAATATGGAATATCAATAGACCCTTCCAGGATTGAATCCATAAAAGATATCCCTCTCCCTAAAGACAATAAATCATTACAGTCCTTCTTTGGCCAAATCACCTTAGGTTCATTCTGAACTTTGTTGAAATTGTTAAGCCTCTTAATAGATTGTTAAAAAAATGTTCTTGTTTCAAATGGGACAATGAATGTAAGTTAGCTTACCAATGTATCAAGGAAGAAATAACTATTGTGCCAGTCCTGGTCAATCCAAATTTTTATAAAGATTTCATCATATTCTCTGTCACTTCAAATGACACCATCAGAGAAGTTCTGTTGCAAAAAAATGATTAGGGGGATGAGAAATTATTGCTTTCATGGGAAAGAAACTTAGGGAATCAGAGATGAATTACGCCATTACAGAAAAACAACCCTTTTCTCTTTTCAAGTCCCTCGAGCATTTTAGAAATGATGTGGGATACAACAAGATTAAATCTTTTGTCCCTTACCCCACTATAAAAGATGTTCTATCACAACATGATTTTCTTGGATCAAGGGGAAAATGGGCTTCACAGATACAAGAATACGATTTGGAGATCAAACCATCCAAAATAATCAAAGGCCAAGGGTTGGCTAAGATGTTGACAGAAATCAATCAAGAAGCTATCAAGATGGGAGAGAGAGAAAATCAACGTTGTCGTAAGAAAAATTGAGAATGACGAGTGCTATTCGGATAGCATTTATTACTTGAAGAACCTCACTTACCCTGATCATTTGGTAGATCATAAGATAAGATCAATAAGACTCAAAGCTATGAATTATTTCTTGACAGAAGATGGTCTCATGTGGAGGAACTTTGATGGGGTAATCCTCAGGTGTGTGAATAAGGAAGAAGATGACAAGTTAGTGGTTGACCTTCATTCAGGGTATTGTGGAGGCCATTTTGTAGCTTGCACTACTTCCCTTAAGATCGTAAGGGAGGGATATTATTGGCCCACTATTTTCTTTGACACACATCGGTACGTTAGATCCTATCAACTGCATCAGTTCTTTGTCAGCAAACAACACCTCCCTACCCTTCCCCTTAAGCTAGTCGTCATAGAAGCACCCTTTCAACAATGGGGACTGGATTTCATTGGCGAGTTCAAGGAAAACTCTATTACTGGTTATCAATGGGTTTTGACTGCCATTGACTACTTCACCGGATGGGTGGAAGCTATTCCAACAAAGAAAGAAACATAAGAGGTTTTGATGAAGTTCCTTGAGGAAAATATTATCACTAGATTCAACATTCCAACCAAGATTACCACAGATAAGGCCAAAGATTTTTTCTCGATGGTGCTCAAAGAGTTTTGTTTTAAGTATGGAATCCTCTTGTCACACTCCTCAAATTATTATCCTCAAGGAAATAGATTATCAGAATCCAGCAACAAAAATATCATGAGTATTGTAAAGAAAATTGTTGGGGAAAACAAGAAAAATTGGGATAGCAAGATCAAGTATGCCTTGTGGGAAAAACACAAAACTACTAAGACATATACTAGGAAAACCAATTTCGATTTAGTTTACTGGTTAGAAGCGTGCCTACTTATAAAACTCCAAATCCTAGCATTACAAATAGTTCAACAATATTCAGTGGATAAATAAGCATTGCAGGGTCGAATTACCCAAATTACAGAATTGGATGAAACTTGAAGAATGGCCTTTGATCAAATGGAAAAGAACCAATAAAAAGTGAAAGGGACTTTTGATCGTAGATCAAGGCAAAGATATTTCAAGAAGGGGAAATAGGTCTTAATGTGGGATAAGAGGAGTTAAAAACTAGGAATGCATCAAAAGTTTGACAATATTTGGTTGCGGCCCTACAAGATAGAGGAAATAGTTGGCCCAGACTCCTTTTTTTTGTCAACGACAGAAGGGAGGAGGATTCCATTATCGGTAAATGGATCCCTCCTCAAACATTTTTTCCAAGGTGGCACTTGACTTCTTCAAGGCCCGGGCCCCAAGTAAGTAGGTAGGTCACTTCGATTTCCTGCATTTACATATTGATTGCTCATGATAGCTTAACTGCATTTCATATTTCATTTTTCTCTACTTGCATATTGATTTCGTCATGTTTAGTTTAGAATTTTTTTCAAAAATACTGAAATTTGTTTTCTAAAATAGTTGTCAATTTTGATTTTTATATATATGGACGAAGCGTGATAGAACCACCCTGGATTTTACAGTTTTATGTTTCAATGTAGGCACAAGTATAACAGGAGATTTTGTGGTTTGCATGCACTCTATGATGATTACATGTCCCTGAGTAGGAGCCATATGATATCCGCAACTCCTAGGGATAAATAAGTATATTATGTTTCGAGGCCCTCAGGTTGCAAACATGGAATACTGAGAGACATCTTGATCACCACTGTCCACTTGCACAGATAGAGACCCACTTCACCACCATAGTTCCAGGCTCATCATGAGGGTATCCACCACACCAACCTACTTCCATAGGAAAATGGATCTTTCTCCATGAGGTACAAGCCAGATATTATGGTGAGTGTCAATTCAATATTTGAGGCATTTAGGTTTGTTGCATTTAAAACTGCTTTGATTATGTAATGTCTTCTTGGACATTATGCTCTTTTCCCTATTTCACCTTGGTGGTTGACATTGTGCCCTATTAAGTGGTCACCCTTAGGGATTGGTTTACTACTAGGATGTCCCCTTGAAGATTCATCATTCCATTCACTACCATCTTGTCACTTTCCACACTTAGTACCCCCATATCCTTATCTTTTGGGTTTTCAAGTGTATTTACCCAAGAAGGGGTTGTCCCTCATTTCATGGGAAGAAGGGGTTGAAGGCCCAGTGGGGAGATAGATAGAAAAAGATAAAATCCATATCATAAACCTTCCATATGCTTTCCCAAAGAGGTCTTGAAATCAATGAAATGCTTCTCCGAAAAAATCAAATACCTACAAAAGAAAACACGTAACATAAATGTCCCACTTGATTGATGGATTTACAAAAAGTGTGTTACAAGCTAGACTATACCCCATGTAAGTATGTGTTCTTATCTCTTCAAGTGACACTATGGTAATTCCCCCCAAGATAATTGATTCACCCCTAGGGAGTACCTAGTGTTTGGACCTTAATTAATTAATGGCAATGAATGGGCTTGGAAAAAGGATGCATTGAAAACGAAGTTGCAACACACCCTCTACAAAGGCACCCATAAATGAGACATTATTATCCCTTGTATCTCATGAACCCCATGCCCAAGAGTCTTTCCCCCATCGATATCATATTTTACATGTGTCTTAGAAAGGGGTTCCACTCGGGAAACATTCCTTGACCTAGGGACGACTCATCCAATAGGTCACATTGTCAACCCTCCCATACCTAGACTTGGAAAGTTGCATAGGGTATTTGAGAACTTGTTTATTTTGATGAGGTGTTTTTTGAGGCTCTTTTATTGAATTGATTTACTCATCATGATGCATTTGATTTGATATCCTTGGAGGGCGTATTCATTGTCTTTACAAGACCTTGTTTGGTGGACAGATTTGGAAGAACAAGCCTACCTTGGGCTTACTTGGGGCTTGAAGCCCATCGGTTGGATACCATGTCCTGCATTATAGATCATGATGACAACCTTTGGAGGCTTGGGAGATGCCTTGGAGGACCTAACCCATGCCCCTACTAGCCTAATGTTTTGTCTTTGGTGGCCAAAACGTCATACTTTGAGGGCTTGATTCCATGCATGGGTTAGGGTTTGGTGGTGAAGGAACAAATGGAATCATTTGATGAGGATGCCTTGAATTGGTGGAGAGAGGGCCCTATCACCTTGGAGGAAGGCCTTTGGAGACCCAACGTTTCATCCCCAACCTCAACGACTTGCCAAATATGTCAAAATGTTGCCCTAAAGGAGTGACGTCATGCTTTTTCTAGGGTTTTTATTGCGCAAAATCAAATTTTAAATTGTAAAGGGGAAAAGTAAGGGTTTTTATCCCCTTACTTTGTGTTTTACCCTAAGTTTTGTGGACAAACTCTTATTATAGGGTTTTTTATAAATAGATATAATTTCTATCTCATTTTATATAGCTCTCCCATTCTGAGAAGACTACTTGGCTGAAATTTTCGCCCTCTTTGGGAAATTTGATCTCTCTCTCTCTCTC
>JASDQU010270860.1:0-15330 GCA_032191745.1 Picea mariana
CTATATATTGTAAAATTGGAAAGTAATAAGGGGGATTTTGATCCAGAGAAAAATCTTCCTCGGGGAAGAGATATTTTGAGTGTTGGGATTTGAGAGTATGACAGGGTTCGAGAGTATGACAATTTTGTTAGATTTTTTATAGGATTTTGGGTGAAGGAATTATTATAATATTTCATTATCAAATATTCATGAGAGATCTGCTACCAGTTTGTAATCTCTTTGTTTTTCATTAGTTTTTTTTCCTTACGTTTGAATGAAATTCCAATTTTGAGCATCAATAATTGTTCATGATTTGTGGATTTCTGTCCAGCAAAGCTTCATTGTACCTGCCCATGTTTCATGTGTTCATTCAAGTGTCAGTCATTCATTCTCAGAAATCCTTTTTGTTTATGAAATGTTCAGTCTATATGATTTTACAGAGTTGATCTAGCTTAGATTTCCTTGTGCTTCATATATTTGTCTTCTTATATTCTTCTACCTCTCACTTATACCTTAAACATGTTTGGTAACTAGTTCAATTTCCTCTAATCCATGAAATGTAATAGATGACTCCATGCCCAATGGCCTTGACCACTGATCTAAGGTGTTATTAAGTCCAATTTTTTCCTTTCTTCTTTCTCAATCTAGTCTACCCGATCCACCATCCCAACCAAACATCAAATCAATTTCAAGATGTCCTAGACATTTCTTTTTTGCAATCAAGAGAAATATCTAGCGCTGACACTAATTGTTTTACATTTTTTACTTTTTCCAACAACTATCACTGGAATCCAACAATGCAATTGTTGGTGAAATCATAATTTTACATTGCTCAAATCATGTTTTTGTATGCATAAATTGATTCAACGCCCTCAGAATCCACTAGGGAACTCAAAATATGTAATCTCAACCACTGAAATATGCAATTCCAACTATCCTTCTAAGTTTGGCCGGATTTTGGACAAAACTCATCAAAAAAACGTGTCCAGAAATGGGTAAAAATGTAGAACATTTAGACTACATCAAGAGAAACTAAGGAACAATCAATCAACTCAACAATACTCATCTCCCACTAGTGATTCAATTTTCTAAGTAAGTGGCGACAATTCCACCACATGCTTTTAGATTCATATTTGGGAATTTTGTTATATGTAATTTTTTTATGAACTACATTATGTGTGTTTTCCCTTTTATTTGTTCTTCTTCTATATTATCATAGATTTGTGAACATATTATAATTTTGACATGATGCTTGTTATTGATTAGAGATTTTGTGTTATCTTTTTCTAATTTGTAATGTGTTTTCTATACATTTAAGAAAGGGAAAGGTAAGCTTGTTTAGGGGGTTGTATTGTGAGGTTATTTTTGAATTTGTTTATAATGGTGTGCTATGATTGTGCAAGGGTTGAAAATATGCACATATTTGTGAAGACATTGACATAAAAGAATGATCTCTGATGCCATTCATTGGTGGGCAATGTTATCACTACAATGATTTGTGTTAAATTATTTTCTCTAAATTGTTCAGGTATTAGATAATATTTTTCATTGATGTAGACCTTATGGCATATGTTAGACCATGATCTAACATCATATCTCTTATTTCACTTTAACTTGAAGAAAATGTTTATCCACTTCCTCTTCCAATCTCAGATAAGGAGTTCGAGGTTTTAGTAGAATTTGTCATTGCTTCTCATTGAAGAATACCATTATAATCACAAATTTACTTTCTTTTTGAAAATTTAGCTGAATATGGTTTATGAGACCTGCATTTAATATCTTCTTTGAAAATTTATTCTTCACATAACTTCCAATATAGTACACTGAAAACATAAACCTACCCTTATAATAATAACAAATGAAAATATACCCGATCTAGAATCAAGTGGGAGTAAATCTAATGTTATCTCTTATATTTTCAACGAGTAGATATTTGGAAAAAGTGGGAGTATATCTTTGTAAAAACTTCAATGAGTAGAACTAATATTTTTTTTTATCATTCATTTTACATAGGTAGATTGATGGGCCTCTGTTTTGGAAAACATAGATTGGATTTTTTGGGCATAGATTCACAAAAACTAGCAAGTTCCTCTTCAAAAGAGGAAGTAACCATCATTCCACCCAAACCATAGGTTTTCTTTTGATTCTATTTCATACATGCATTACTCAATCAATTGTCTTGTTATTCCGTGTGGTTGGTAATTTCAGCATACTAGTGACATGACAACCACACCATATTGGTTTTTTAATTATTATTTTGAAGCTTTATTGATGAGATTTTGCACATGTATTCTCTTCAAATTGTGTTGATTCAACCAATTTTCTAAAAACATACAACACATGTTAAAAGATGATCCTTCCTAGCCTCACTCTAGCCAATAATTATAAGTTCCAAACTTCCATATTTTCCCACTCAGATTTAATCATGATATTGGATAATACTTGGGCTTGGAAAATGGTATTTCTAAGTTGGTTCCAGGTAACAAAACAAAATTAGAGGTGGAGTTAGAAAATGGAGTTGCCTAAATTCAAGTCCAAGTCTAAAGAAAAAGTGAATGGACAGATGAGAGATTTAGAATTGCGCAATATTTACCTTGTGTAACTTGGTTGTGCATAACTTGGATGCATAAAATACAATTATACAATGACATCCAAAGAAAATTTGTGGTGCCACAACCTGATTGTACATCCAATACAATAAATAAAAATTCGCAATAAAAGGACTTAACGTAGTTGACTTTGCCACATATTGTCTTCCACAATTTTGACTTGTCATGTATTCTTGTACAATACTAGTAATCTTCTCTAGGAGATGAACAAACATGAAAACAAAGTGATGTGTTTTCCTTTATCATTATCTAGTCAAGTTATTTGTTTTATTTTATGTTGGTTCCATCCTTTATGAGACTAGAAAAATTTATGAATGAAATATAAGAGAGAGAAAATACAAATATGACATCGTTTTCCAACTAGAGTGGAGTGGGTAGTTTCAGGGAGGAAGTACATGAAAAAGATTTAATGAACATAACCTCGATAAATCAAACACGTGTCAGTCCTTAGGCATCATGATCAAGGGGTAGCTTACCATTGGGACTCAAATAGGCCATGACATTAGGTGTTGGAAACATGGCCTTGTTTGAGCCATTCTTATATATAGTAGAACAATTTAATTGACAAATTTCCTTGCACGGTTTGAGTTTGGTAAGTGGTTGTCGTCATCCATATTACATGCATATTTCCTTTGGAATAAAATTGGAATTTGATTCTTTTTGAAAATTGGCAAAGATGACGGGGATGATAATAGTTTGATTGCAGGGATAGACTAGAGTATGTAGACAAGTATTAACACTATATTTTTTTTAGTATTTGTTTGTCATAAAATTCTATAAGGATATGAAAATTATGGGTTGAGATGTGTGTTCATTATGATGACACCACTTCAACATTTCATGGTTCTGAATACACATGGTTAATGGTATCTATGTCAAAGATCATAAATCACAATTCTCTACAATAATATAAGTTTTAAAAATTTAGAACAATTTAATATTTCATTTTTATGGTTTAGGTAACTAGTCGTTATGTGGCTTTTCTCTTGTTATTTCACATCAACTTTTACAATTTAGGCAATTAGCTACTATGTGTTTTATCTCTTCTTCTTATAGTAGTAATGTTTTTTAAATATTTTAAAATTTTCATGAACATAAAAACTTCTTGGGTGACCTTGTTTCGAGCAAACATCTAGCTACTATTTGTTTTATCTCTTCTTCTTACAGTGGTTATGTTTTTAAATATTTTAAAATTCTCATGTACATAAAAACTTCTTGGGTGACCTTGTTTCGATTTCTCGATCTGATGGATTCCTAATTTACATAAAATCGATTTTTAGGATCATGCTTTATGATACTATTTGTTTTGTAACCTAGGAAATCTAGACTCAGTGAATTATAGTGCTTTGTCCTAGGCACGATATTAACATGCGAGCCTTCACATATCACATTGTTGTATACACTGTAGTCGTATGTATCGAGTACAAACCACTGTGATTGCAAAGGGGTATGGGAGGAATATAGGCAATATTGTAAAAAATTAACTACAAACAAAAAGGTGAGAATAATCATGAGTTATTTTATCCGTTGAACTACATGTTTTCACTAGCATTGCTGGTTTAGATAGAATTTGATTTAAAGGATTACCATATATTGATTTCAGTGACCAAAGCATTTCATTGAAGCATAATATAATAATCTTACCAGTTCTGTCATGCAAAAAAATCTTGAACCTAGAAATATCGAAATAAATTGGGATATCAGTAACTTGTAAAAGTCTAAAAATATCAGAAGAAATTGAAAATATTTGCAACGCCTCTTTTTATGCAATTAAAAATGGAACCATTTTGAGTTAGATATTGCAAATTGATGTGCATTATCAATAAGTGATTATGTGTAGTGAAACAAGTTATGCTATCATGCAATTTGTGAAACAATAAACAATTCCACCCATAAAATGAACTAACAAGAAATAAATCCCCTAAAGATGGCTTGGGCCTTGACTATACATAAATATTGAGGACTAACATTAACAAAGTTTTCCATTGACATTGGTAACATTGAATGTGGCTTGAACTTCATGTCAATACCATGAACCACAACTAAAGAAGGAATGTGAATCACACCATCATTCTCCTTCGAACATTTTGTTAAATTGAAAGATAGTGCTTATGTCTCTCTTTGAAAAAAGAAAATGTATGCTTGTATTCTTTTTTTTTACACAATTAATTTTTCATAGATGCATGCTTGTATTAATTTTAGTTTGCACAATTAAAGTTTGCAGTATCAATCCCCCCCCGCCACACACACACCATTCTCTAATGAAATAGGGGTAGGCACTATTATAGTGTTTGGAAAGGTAGTTAAAGGACACCACAATCAATACCTAGGGATTTTTGTTTTTTAAGAAGATACATAGCATTTTTCATACAAATAATTAACGTACATTTAATTTAAAATGACATCAATGTCATGGCTTTGTATTTACTACTGATTAATAATGTTAATAGAATATGCATTCTGATTTATTACAATTTGATAACTAAGTATGTTTTAGTCCCTAGGTAGCAAATATCTCTTGATGATATCTCAATTTATAAAATGTACAGATGCTAAATTTCTAGTTTCTTCTATATACTTGGAAAAATGTTTTATGTCATTAACCTCTCACTATTATCTTTATTTCTCACTCTACTCTCTCATGAAATATAATTACTAGAAAAAAATCTTCTTTTTCAACATATCCACCTTCTATTTTCTTTGACGTTCCCTTTCTCCACTTCAAAAATACACTAATTTAATTATATATTAAAATAAATATATATATTTTTTAAATTATAATTTATTTATATAATAATTTGATATATAGATATATACCAATGGGCCCTCTTTTTTTGTGGGATTTTGAAGAGTCGCCCCCCCCGCCCCATAGATACAAAAGATAAATTATACAGTCTGATCCAGTTCAATGCATTCCACACAAACCCCTTTGACAGGAACAAAAGCGGGGGTAGAACCATATATGACCATGAGGAATTAAACTTACGGAGGACAAAACATAAATGCAAATAAAACAAAAATGACAGAGGATCAGAACCCGACAGTTGGATTGTTGAGTCCCACCGGGTACTCTAGATGTTCCTTGCCTTTGTCTCCCTTGCAAATATTCGCATCCTTCGTACTTGGCATGCTATCATCCTTGATTTGAATTGGGCAATCCTGCATTCTAGGAGGGTGTTGGTGCTAAATCTCCTACCGAACTCTGAACTTGATCCCGAACTGCGAGCGACAAAATAGATCGAATTTTCTATCAAGAATTTTCTATCACCTGAATGGTCCTGTCATTATCCCTTTTGTCCTGAGCCACGACCTAGGCAATGATTTCTTTCATTATCCAATACATCTCTGCTAAATGGAAGTATCTAGTTTCTCTGGTGCGAGTGTATTTAGGGTCATCCACCCAGTACTACACCTCTCTAACAATGTTCACGTCTGAGGTTAGGTGTCGTTGGCGCATGCCGACTTCCTCAATGCCCAATGCATGCTTATTCTCTTTCTCTATGCTCAATTACTTATCACACATCTTGGCCGTCCAAGTTGCTCGAGATGCCCTGGATTGAGTTGTCGGGCCTCTCGAAGATGAGGGTTATGATTTTACCTTTCGGTCCTACCCTTTTTTTGGCCATGGTTCGTGAATTTTGAAGCTCTAGCTTCTCTGAGATTATCTCCTGGATAATTTGATAATGGTATTGGTCCCAAGTTCCTCTGTCAAACCAGAAATAGAAAAGGTGCTTCAGAGGGGTCTTACCATTCGATGACCATCTCCGCCGCTTCCAAGCCTCAAAAATTTTTTTCTTTCTTTTCTTGGGATGTTGGGAGGGCCATTTAATAACCAAACTGGCATGTCGGAAGGGGGATGCAGTCCCAAGGTCCTGAATTCCTTTCCTCCTTGCTAAGGTGCGGGCCATTATGCCTGTCACATGGCTCATCCATGAGGCAGATGTACTTGTTGTCCTTTCATCCTTCTACCTGTAAATACCCAAATTATGATTCTCCTCTACTCTCTGAGTCTGACACAAGCTCCCAATGTTTTGTCCCTCCTTTTCATGATGAGGGTACTTTGCCTCAATATTCACTAATGAACCTTGATCCTTATCATCTGCTACCGACGTACTGATCTAAGCATTTCTTGAGAAGCCACTACCTCTGCATTCTTCCTTTCAAACATCCATCAAATTATTGTAGGATTTGGGGTTGGTCGATATGAAAACCAAACCTTACTAAGACATTATCTCTCTCTTCATGATGCAAGCCAACCGTGTCATAGGAAATGAGTGTTTCTTTTGTCTCTTCGTAGAGCCGAGTGGCATCGGAGGATGACTCTGATTCGCCAGCTGGGCCTAAGTCGCTTGGCCTTTCGACGACTATCTCGTACCCTTGTTCTAGTTCCCCATCTGTTATTGTTTCTTCTTCCCAAAACATCATGTGTCGATTCATGTCGAGTTCATTTAGCCTTGTGGATTCTTGCCAAGTAGGGGGCTCAGTGGGGTCCCCGAAATGCCACTTCATCATTCAATACTTTTGTTGGACACCTGCATTTTCCAAGTAGTCTGCTATTGTGTGGGCTCTTTGTTGAACTTGGTCTGGAATTATCACCTTGAAGTGCTGCATCAAGATTGTGACCTGCGACCAACCATATGACAATCTCCAATTTGTGGATATTTTTCCTTGGTTTTCCCCCTCTCTCAGGTGATTTATAGATGTTATGATCATGAGAGAGTATCCTTCCACCTGCAGACTCGGGATACCATTGTGTTTGACCATATCCAGGCATCTGATGGGTCCTTATAGCTCTTCGTCGTTGTTAGAGTTATACCCCAGATTGTTGGCGAGCATGGTCAAGATTCTCCCCTTTGAGTCTCTCAACAGTCCCCTCGCACCAGATTTCCTAGAGTTGTCCTTGGAGGCATCGTCGAAATTCAATTTTTTTGTTCCTTTTTCCAGTGGCTGCCAAGCTTGGTACTTTGATTATGTTTTTCAGGGAGAAGTTTTATGAACTTGCTGGAAGGCCGGGTTGAAATTCCATCACCTGAAGATGTATTTTTCCCTCTCAGGTAAAATTTGGTATTCCACTGACCAAGTACTCGTAGCAATGGATTCTTGCATGCTATCTTTAATTTTGTTCCACACTCTCGAATAGGTATGGATTTTTTCTTAAAAATTCTTCTATTTCTTTCTTTCCACAGGTTCCACATCAATATCCTTGGAAAAATCTCCCAGGATTTATTCGGGATGGGATTTTGGAATGGTTTGAATAACCAATGGGTAATTAGGTTTTTTGGGTCCTCTATGTCCATCTTGGATCTCCAAAACATCATTGCCCCATTATCCCAAATCATTCACGCTTCTTCCTGGGAGCAGAAGATATGGGAGATGGTTTCCTCCTTTGTTTTGCAGAGCATGTAGATGGAGGGGCCTTCATACCCTTTATTTCTTAGTTTATCCCAAGTTAGCACTTTTCTAGAGAGAATCATCCACATGAAGGTTTCCATTTTGGGAAAAATCCCAGGTTGCCATATGCACTGTCAGTCTCGTCTCTTGTTTACTTTTGACAAGTTCGATGCTTGTAAATAAGCATATTTTACTTTGTACATCCCCTCGCCTCTGTTTCCCCATAGGATAATATCTGGACCGTTTCTTATTTTTATCTATTTGTGTAAGATCTTAGATTTAATGTGTTTTAAGATCTCTAGGTCCAACTGGGCAGGCGAGTTTGTTGGATCTTTCCAAATTCTAAATAATTCATCCATTGGGGAGCCTGCGCTCTCCCAATACTAATGGACCTGAGTCCAACCTTTTTCCAACATGGAGGTTATATCCCATTACATTCCTTCCTGATTTTGTAGGGTTGGGAGTTTCTCTTAGGCATCGTCCCAGAAGAGGGCGATCTTCCCATTATGCACTTCCCATAAAATTTCTTGTTGAGCTAGCTCTCTATTTTTCCAAGAATAATTCTAGATGAGAGATGTTGAATGAGTCCCATCCATGCAGATGAGGACCTGAGGGTCTGCCTCAAGAGCATAATTTTTTGTCCACGCTTTGGCCCAAAAATACTTTGGGTTAGTAATCCATCTCCACCATAATTTGGCTTCTAGAGCTCGACCTGCATGCAAGGGGCCCCTATTTCCAACCCCTCCATGGGAATTTGGTTTACTGAGTTTTTCCCAAGCTACTAAGGCTCAATTTTTCTCTCCCCCCCAAGAGAAAGGATCTCAGTAGAGTCCTAATATTTTTCAGGATTCCTTTCGAAGCTACCAATGTTGAGAATAAGTACAGGGGCATGGAGCTAAGGGATGATTTAATGAGAAGAATTATTTTGGGAAGAGTCAGGAATCTATGAATCCACTTAGTCAACTTTATCTCTAGTTTGTCCAAAATCTCTTGCCAGGAAGTATTACAGACAACCTTATTAATAAGTGGGGCTCCCATATACTTGGAGGGGAGATTGGATTTTTGGAAACCAACAATCCTGGCTATATGTCTCTAGACATGGATACAAGTGTTAAAGGAAAAAAATTGAGACTTAGCAAGGTTAATGACTATACTTGAGGCTTCTTTGTAAAGTTCCAACATGTGTCTGATGGCTCTGGATTCTTTGACAGTAGGGATCCCCATGAGGAAGTTATCATCGATGAACTGGAGGTGGGTCACGAGGTCTAAATCTTCTTATAGTCTTAGCCCTTGAAGTTTGTTCTCCGCCACCTCCTTCTGAATCAATATTCCCAGGCCTTCTGCTAGGATAATATAGAGATATGGGGAGAGAGGATCACCTTGGAGAATACCCCTCGTCGGGTTGAAATGTTTTGATGGGGAACCATTGATAAGAATTGAGAATAAGGATGAGGATACCAACCCAATAATCCAATGGACCCATTCCTCTACAAAGATGAAAGACTCAAGAATTTTCCTCAGGAAGTGCCAACTTATTTGATCATATGCTTTATACATGTCTAATTTAATGAGCATGTATGATTTTCTTGATTTCTTCATTGAGTGGATTGTTTCATGGGAAACTACAATCCCATCAAGGATTTGTCTCCCTTCCGCGAAACCACCATGTTCCTTGGAAACGATATTTTTTAACAAGGGTTTGAGTCTATTGGCCATGAGCTTGGATAAAATTTTGTAAATAAAATTACAAAGCGTGATTGATCTAAATGTTTCTGCCGTATTCGCCTCTTTTTCCTTTGGAATTAGGTCTAAAAAGGTGGCATTGAAAGATTTGAGCATGGAGCCTGAAGTTCGCAATTCTTCCACAACCTCCCAGATCTCTTTTCCAATGATTTTCCAACACTTATGGAAGAACTTAGAAGTGAAGCTCGTTGGGCCTGGGGACTTCCCCTTTTTTATTTCCATGACTGTTCTTTTGACTTCCTTCATGGATGTCAGACCCATTCAAATTTGATTTTGTTCTGGGGTGGTAATCTTAGGGATATTCCTAGAAATCTCTTGGATCACCTCCATCCTATCCCGATATGGCTCTGTGAGGAGCGTTTTCAAATGGTTGACCAATTCCTTTTCTATGTCTTCATAAGAGTCAATTATTTCACTCGAGATTTGAACAATAGTCGAAATCCTTTTCTAATTTCTTCTTTGAAGCAGGGAGTTGTGGAAGAATTTTGTATTTTAATATCCTTCTTTTAACCATCAGATTATAGATTTTTTCTTCCAGAGGACTTCTTCCTGAAGTTCTCTCTTGTCCAACTCCATTAGGATTTGATTTTCCCTTTTGCTTATCTCCTTTGTTGAAATCCCCGAGGATGTTAAACGTTGAATTGCCGCCATTTCTGTTTCTAAACGATTCTTCTCTTCAAAGATATTTCCAAACACTTTCTTATTCCATTTATTAAGTTGGAGTTTGATGTGTTTTATCCTTTGTTGGAATCGGTACATTTTCGTGCCATATAGGTTTGGTCGCTCTCCCCACCAGGTTTCAATGTTTTGCATAAAATCCTAGTGATCCATCTAGAATTTTTCCAAATAGAACGATCGAGGTCGTGGTACTAAATTTTCCTCCCAAGTGAGACTGATCGACCAATGATATGATCCAAAGAAAGGGAGAACTTTCGTTACTAAGGCTTGTTGAGCTCAGAAAAGGGATTTTGAGGTTAGAAATATGTTTAGACATACTGTTAAGCTTTTTTCCAGTCTTCTCTTATTGGTCCAAGTGAAAGGTCCATTGCTAGTATGAATGTCTACAAGCCTATTTTTATTTATCCAATATCGGAAGGAGTCACTCTCTCCCTCCATGGGTCTTGCACCATCCTTTTTTTCCCAGAGGGTTGTAATCATGTTGAAGTCGCCCCATACGACCCAATGTTTCTCGCTCAAGGTGTTCCCTAGGTGGTTCAGGGCTTCCAGAAACTCCCTCTTAAGAGGGGGGAGTTGAGGGAAGTAGGAATTCGATACATAACCGTGGGACTGAGATCCTAAACCCTTAAATCTCATAGTGAGGATTCTCGGGGAGAGGACGAACATGTCCAATTTTCATTTCATTGGGTCCTAGAGAATTTCCAGGCCTTCTGAAGCCCCATCAGAATCTACTGCTTCTACCTTGCAACCTTTCCAGATATTTTTTGTAATCTTTCCCATTTTCGCGCTATCACATTTTGTTTTCTGAATCAAAACTATCTCTAGCTTCTCCTGATTTATCCTTTTTTTTTCCAGCATTCTATGTTTGGATGGGGCATTTAGACCATGCACATTCTAGGATATTAGCTTTATAATCACTTCTGTTGGGTTTAAAGTACGTTTCTGGGAGGCTAACTACTTGTCCCAAATCCACAAGGTGGGCATCCATTTCTTATATCAGTTGGCTATATGGTTTTTTGCCTCTTCTTTTTTCCTCATTGGATGATTTCTTAAGAATATTCAGAGGTTTGGTTTTGATTCCAAAACCACCCGAGGAACTAGCTAGTATCCCTAGACCTAAATCCATTCCCCCAGAATCTTGTGTCTTCTCCTGCGAACATGACATTTGGCCTGTGTATTCAGCCTTTATTTATGGTTCTCCAGGGTATTTCTTTCAGAGCATTGGTTGTTTTTCAATTTCTTCCATATCTATCTAATATCCATCTTCTTCTTAGATAACTCTGGTTCGATTTTCCTGGGTATGCCTCTCCATCTCACTTTCTCGGGGTTCTAGTTGAGTTTCCTTTTGACCGGGGTTTTCCTCTATTTTTTGCCCTAAGATGTTTTTTGGATCTAATACTGTAGGAGTATTCTTTGGTTTGCTCTTAGTTCTTGGGGGAGATCTCTACCAGGACTTGGAATTTATTTTTATCCGGACCTCCCTCCTTTACTGTTTGGGTTCCCTGTCTTCTCGCTCCCCTACGCTTCCCCTAGATTTTTGTAAAGCCTTCAACATATGTATCCTCTGGCTATTTAATGTTGGGTTGTTCGATGTTCATTAGGAAGTCATGATATAAGTGTCCATGAGTGTGGCGTTTCCTACATCTGAAGGGGATGTGTTCATAGTCCACCATTTGGGTCCACTCATTATCCTGATAGGATATCGTTACTACACTCTGGAGGGCTCCTAGTACATTCATATATACGCAGATCTACGCATAGGAGGTGTATTTGGCCGCTTTTTTTTATGTCCAATATTTTGATGAAGGATCTCAGGGTATTACCTATGCATTCTAGAGTTTCCATCTCCTAGAATTATTGCAGTAAAGAGTAAAGTGTAACCTAGACCGGTCCTTCCATGAAGTCCTCCTTCTCTGGGATGAACCTCTCTGTCTAGTATCGAAGGTGGAGACCCATTGAGTTAAAGAAATAAGGCCCTTCATCAAATACCTTTTTTCCTATCTACCGGGTTGGTAAAGATCGTTGTAAAGAAGCCTTTATATCATAGCTTTAAATCAACTTTCCCTTTTATTTTCCATCTAGTACTCACCCACCCCATGAGGGATTTTTCGGACAGACATATGCCCATGAATTTTCCTATTAAAGCGTGATCCTTCATGTTTTGAATATAGCTGCCAATATTAGGAGAGATCACTTTATAATTGGGAGTTTCTGAAGTGCGTGCATGACAACCGTTCACCTTGGTTTTGTCAAATCCTGGGTTCTGCAGCTCCCTTGACCTGTCCTTTCCTTCCTTACTTACGCCCCCCATTTCAATATCTTCTAGCTATTGTTGTGCTTTCCCCAACACCACGTCCTTAAAAGTTGACTGAATTTGTTGGCTTTTGTCTTGAGATTTCCCCGAGGACTCTGTCAACCCTAGTAGTCCTACCCCTTTCGCCTCCATTTTCGAGACCAAAATACACACTCAAACCCTAAACCCTAACCTACTTCATTTCTCTCACTCTCCATCTTTCCTCCCTCACTCTAGGATTTTGAAGAGTTACCCATGATATTATATACTCATTCTTTCTTCGGATTGACACCATCTATTCTAAAGAGAAGAATTATTGTGTTGGGTTCATCATTCGTAGTTTGTATTTTGGATAATGTTATTGGTAATGGTATTTATTTTAAATGGGAAGATTTGTTATAAATGTAGGTGGAATTTTAATGTTTTGTACTAAGTATTTTTAGATAATGTTAGGTTCATAAGTAGATAGTGTTACATTTTTTTGGATTGATATGATCATTTTTTTAAAGTAGAGTTATGTGGTTGATCATTTGTTTTGAGTATACAAAATAATGTTGTTGGTATTGGTATTTATTTTCAATGAAAAAATTTGTTATAAATATAAGTGGAATTTTAAAGTTTTGGAAAGTTTTATAATACATCAAAATTTGGGATTGATATTTATGATAAATTGATTTATATAAAAAAATATTTTTATTAATGATATTTATGATAAATTGATTTATAAAAAAATACATTTTTATTAATCTAAAGTTATATATTATCATTAAAAAAAGAGTTTTTATGAATTTTAATAACAAATCTAAGATTGATATGAGATTCCTTAATAATAATAATGATTTAATTTTAAGGTTACGATTTAGCAAGATACTAAATTGATGTATAAGACTCTTTTTTTGTTAGGACATGAAACCTCTTGCATCTACCAATTTGAGTGCTTAATTTATGAAGGTGTACATACCTACCATACTATTCAAGAAGCCTAGTCCTCATGTGGCATTAACATGACCTTGGTAGTTGGGCATGACCATCAAGTGCGATATCACCTAGACTAGGCCTAACTGTCATGCCCTAACCGAAACCAAACAAGGCACTTTAAACTGTGTGGAATGTCAAAGTGTTTGCTTCGTCATAGGAGAAGTTGTGTCATCACCACCCAACCATAAGCAACCTTTTGTTGCCTCCCCTGAGCCAAGCACACTTGAACCACCGACCACCCAAACATAGCATTGTGTTATCATCCATCTAGGACAACCTGTTGTAGTCCTCTCAAGATCATGTACCTAGTGGAAAAAAGCCTCCACATACCTTCAAAACACTCATAAACAATGGTGCCTTGCCATGGCTAAAACACTATCTAGCACATTGCGAAATCACATCGTCCTATGCTAAGCTTGCATTGTAATGTCTCATTGGTTGTTTGACACTTCTATCTTGGACATCCTCGGTCCTCCTAATCCACACCAAACTAGGACAATGTCTTAACTATCTCAAAAATCACCATGATTTGATCACCAAAGCTACCAAAAAAAGCGGACTCGTCATGCACCCTTAGCTAAAAAAGTCATTTCATAGAACAGTTAGACAAGGGTTTTAATTAGAAAAGTCATTATGTAAGGCGTTGTCTAACTGTTCTACGAAATGACTTTTTTCGCTGGAATTCAACGATATAAATTTGTGGGAAATCACTATTTTTTTGTTTAAAATCTATTTCTGAATGAAGAAATGGATTCACCATGCTGAAAAACTGTTGGGGCACTTAGATTATACAAAAATAGTCACTGAAATCTGTGGATTTAACAATTTCTCGCCAAATTTCAGGCAAATGTCCCCATAAAATATCGTCGAAAAAGAGTCATTTCGTAGAATGTTTAGACTACGACTATCATGTAATACTAATTAAATATATCTAAAATAAACCAACATCCTTGAATATGGTACATTTTGGAGTTTCTTTGTAACATTTAGTGATATCTTGGATGTAAATGTGTTGAACCTACACAGAATAGATCTAGCTAGAAAATGCCACACACATTTGTAGAGAGAAATTGAGAAAGAAGAAGCAAGAGACAAAGAATGGAAGAATTCTCATCAACTGTAATGAATAATGAATAATTTACACATGATAAACTCTATATAACTCAACCAATGCACAATAGAGGTGAAGCCAATGCGCCATAGTGGTGGTCTAGAGTGATCTAGACACACACCAACAGTTACAGGAGTGAACTACCACCTAGATGAGTTAACTAGTCTACCAATCTTCAATTAACTGACTGAAACAAAGTGAAGTGAGGAGGATATCAGGGAATCGTGGGTAATGTGATAGTCTGGTGATGATACCAAGGGTAATGCACATTAGCTGGTGATGATCCCATTGTTGCATGGTGACACAACCAACGCAACATCTAGACTCCACTCAACTAGTCAAACTGAAGTGAAAATTGAAGAGAATATTCTCCCTAAACTTTAGGAGACTAGATAAAGACTAATAAACATAGGAAAAATCTTAGGAAAAATAAATCCTAGGTGTGTGTGAAGTAACTCCAACACCCCCTCTGAACATCACTATGGTGAAAATAAAGAATGGGTCCCGACAACGAGGCCATGTCAGGTACCCAAATACAAAAGATACAC
>JASDQU010270863.1:4664-15205 GCA_032191745.1 Picea mariana
CGGGATTACTCCAGTCTTTTTGATCCCTCAAACTTACCTTTTTCATGTTTTGGAATCTGAGTTCTGTAGATGAAGGGTGCTTCCTTCAAACCATTTTCTTAAGTGACCGTAGGTTCAATTCTGCAGCCTTAACCAAATCATGGATAATATTTAAGAGTGTATCCCTTGGGGATTGCCAAAATCCCATATGACTAGGAACCTGGAACCCTACACTGCGCTCAAAGGGAGCTAATCCTTCTAGGTTTCGGGACTTTGGAGGTCTGGAGCTCCAGGATGTTGAAAAATCACAACATTCAAATCCTACCGAAGGTAATCTATCGAAACGGTAACCATATGATTTAACCAAGAACTGGTGGTTTCTTATCCATTGTCGTGGGATCCACTTTGTTGTTCAACCCTGAACAACTTTTTGGCCGTGGATTTAAGTGAGTCGTGGATCCCAGAAACATCGAGATCTATTCTGACTGTTGGATATACATTATGGTCAAATTTGGCGTTGAATCACTCCGGGAGTAAAAAGGTGTTAAATGAATGGAACTACCGAATGTCGAAGTCGTCAAGTAATGTGATCCATAGGTCTAAGGATCCTTTGGGATCTATCTCAACCATTAGACAGAGCCTAGTGGAAGGAAAGGGTAAGTGATAACTTTGACCAACAACAAGTAGTCATATCCCCTTTATGATGTATCTAGTAGGTAAACCTTTGGGACTTAAATGGGTTAAGAATTGTAAGGGTTGCGAAGCTATCAAAGTCCTAAAGTGGAGAAATCTCGTCAATCATCATGGGGAAGGAATTCAAAGACATTGTGGATCGTTGATTGGGGGTCCATTGGGAACCTTTCTCGACCATTTGATATACTAGTGGAAAGATAACGTAAACACTTCGATGAAGTATTACTCCAGGAAATGTAAGGTACAAGGGGTAAAAATATCTTGAAGGTTGAAGGCCGGATTATGTGGTGAGGAACTTTAGAACTCTGAGACTTCAGGACTCTGAGAGATTTGACATGTTGGTGCACAGTCCAAACATCGAATCATCAAAGGCCAAAGTACGTGGCAGGAGTTCTAGTACTTCAGAACTTTGGGACTCTAGGACTCCAAGAAAAATGTAAGGATGTAGGAAGGTGGTTTAAACGTCAAAGTGTCGAAGTTTCCCATGTTGAAGTGTCTGACCCCGATTGGATGAGCTTGCATATGCTATGGTGATACGGAATTCCTGGATGGTTCCATGTGGCATCGTGGGATTTTTCATGAGAAACGTGTCAAACCCTTATTGTCATGTTTAAGCTATGTGTTAAGCACAAATGAATCTTAGTCATTGGATTCAAGAGTGGATAGAATATCCACCATAGATTCTCGACTGGAAAGAGTCCTTAGGACTTCGGAACTCCAGGAAAGTTTGTAGACCTGTATCAGAATATTGAAGGGGCCAAAGGCCTGTTACCCACAAATACCTGTGAGATATCCCCTACAACCTCTCCTCCCATGGCCATGTCATCGCTAGAGGATGACAACTAAGTTTGTTTCAGTGCCATGTATGATGGTACGAATGAGGTGGAGCCACATGGGTGCAACCTGGCCTTTTACCAATGATACCTCAAGAAGTTCAGGGGGCCATAAATTTTGACTCATAACTCAGTTTTGGATGAGTTTATAGTCATTGGAAAGCTCTCGGAGAGCATAAGGCAATGGTGTACTTATTCGAGGAACTCAAACAAGTTGTAGGAAGATGAAAAATTTATATCCCATCCCTTAAAAGGGTATTTAAGGGGTTGGGCGTGTGGAATATGCCATAATGTCAAAGAAAACTCCACAATGAGTATATTTTCCTTTGTATTTTAATTTCCATAACTAAAGAAAATAGTGTAGAGCATAGGCCTCGCCTTCTAGTTGGGTTTTCTCCCATATTGGGTTTCCCAGGATATATCTTGTGTTCATTTTTGGGTGGATGGTGCATTATTTTTCTCATTTCTTTCATTTTCATATTTCAGTTATTTCATAAATTCAAGAAAATCTAGTAAATAATTAATCTAGGATTGAATGAAAATTAGTTTACATTATCTAATATTTCATAATATTATAAGATATATTGTGACATATTATTCCAGTGGAATATCCATGGTAGTTTACAGATCAAGAACCAAACATGATAAGCATCGAACCCACACAAAAAAACAAAAATCACTCATGGCATGCACCTATGTACAAGGCACTACACATTCTAATAGTTTACGCAAAGTATAGCCCATTAATAGGCTCAAGTCAAGGTTTCCTATCGTCGATGAAATCATGGGATATTTTTGACATCATATGGTACACCATTCTAGGGCCATGCCACATAGAATCAAATTTCCATGTTCCTAAATCTTCATGATTTTGGTCAGAAACTAGAACCAAGTCACTATCAGGAGCTACATGAGGAAAAACATGACAAGCATCCTCGTGAGCTATTGTATATTCTTGATGATTACCATAAACACGTGGGAAAATTATGATGCATTTTCTTCGATATAGTTTAGAGCAGAGGATTCGGTGGCAAGTTACAAAAATTAATTCCGAGACTCAAAATTTTCAAGAACTAGCATTTCACTGCATGCCCCCAAAAATGTCCCCTATCATGAATTAATATTTTTCATGTCATTCTCAAGAATTTCCAAATCAAGAAGAAAATATGCTCAGTTATTAATATCTTCCCATTTCGTATCAACTAAACCCATGACCTCCATGACTCCCTCATCTGAATGCAACTTAGTATCTAGAAAGTTATGTGAACTGGGAGGATTGACAACTGAGGTGGGAAAATTATACCAATCATACTCGACAACATGATGGAGATATTGATTAATGTCAATATATGCATCCTTAAACATCCTTACACCATTAGTGTCAATATAGTGTAAATGTACCCATTAGTGATGAATCCTTGAACATCCCCACACCAACACTATCATAACCACTTGAGGAACCACTGATGAATGAAATTCTCGTAGCATTATTAGTCTTATAATCAGATGTGCAATATTCAAACTAATTGATAGTCACCACCTTCCCTTCAAGTGGAAAGTGGATAAATCCAAAGACCAAGGAGGAAATAGCCATCATTGTTTAGAACCAACATTCCCCAAATTAAAATATTGTAATCTAATGAGGTGTTGACTACCTTGAATTCAAATGCAACAATCTTTCCACCTAACTCCACATGAAAGGTGGAAATGATTCCATGAGGATTAAAAATGTGTCCATCAAATTCCTTCAATGTGGTGTTGGAATGAATGAGCTCTGGAGAATTGATATCTCCCCAACATGACAAAGACATAATACAAGTCGAGGACCCTTCATCAACAACCATTCTGAATATATTCTTTCCATGCAAAACTACTTGTATCTAAAAATAAATCTGGCGGGCGAGCCTAGGATGAATTTGGTTAGTGTAAAAAGTAATTAACCAAAGATTGCAAAGATTTCATATTTAGATATACATAATCTTAAACCCTAATATGTAAGCATTCTTGCATAAATACCCTACTCGGTATGTTCATATACAACAACAATCCACAACCACAGTATTTCACTTCTTGAATCATTAAGCTATCATTTATCACTATAAATCATTTCAAAGTTGTATATGTAACAATATACATTAGTTCATGCATGTGATCCCAAACCAAAATGTACATTTCACCCTTCACCAAATTTTGGGGACACAACAATATATATACATCCTACATTTTCCCCTTTTTATACAGGGTGTGCATTTTCCTAAATGCCCTATTTTCATGAATTTTCATAAGGACAATGTGCATAATGTGCATAATTTAATGTTAGGTAGCATAATTGCATAATGTGCACAATTTCATGTTAGGTAGCTTTCATTTCATGCTTTGGAATTTTATATCTTATCTAAAGTAGGATTTGATATATGCAAATAAATCTAGGGTTTGGTTTAAATCCATAACCATTTATCTTGAGGCTCAACCCACAACTATTCAGATTAAGAGGATTTTTTCCACCTATTGATGGGCCACAATGACCCGCTCAATCAATTGAGGGAAAATTCCCGATGGAAGGTCCCAATTAGACCCACACTCATTTGGGGTAGCGCTTCCGACCAAATTTTGGCCTGGTTACCAACTAACTAAAATACTAACTAAATATGAATCTGAGAACTGAAGGTTCTCAGATGAATTAAAAATATATAAAAAATAAGTAAATCCAACTAACCAAAGTTAAGCTAAGGTGTATGATTATTATTCTAAGATGCGGTTTCTAACTAATTCTAAACTAACCTATCCTGATCAGGAGCAAACTAAAAAAATAAATGAATACAATGAAATATATGTATTACTTGCATAGAAGAAATTCATAACATAAGAAATACACAAGTTTAATAGCATAATTGGTTAGGATCAAAGAATTGATTAATTAACAGTATTACGCTATCGATGTACACTCATTCTGAAAATCATGGTAACTTTAAACTATAAACATTAATTCAAAAGTAATTCATCAACCAATATTCACAGACTATAGTATAAGAGATGCATGAATAGAATAGTCACATTCATACAAATCAATACCATAATCTCCAACTAAAAAGGTCTCTCGGATTCAAATTAACTTGCAATAGAAATACTTTCTTCCTACATTCCGAAACCAAAATCCCTTTCAAATGGAAAGTGTCCCCTGTTTATAGTGAGGGGTGACTGTTTACAATTGTTCTTATTTGCAATCATGAAGTTAGGGGTGTTTCAAAAAAAAGGGACTCTTTGTATCCCAAATTCAGAATTGAGATTACAATAACCGAAGAAAGAGACATATGGAAGGAACTGTGGGATTTGTAATCATGAATTGTCATGTTTCTATAGCTGATCTTGGTATTCTTTCCAAATGGAATGATCACTTAATATGCTCTCTAATTTTCTTGATCTCAATCTCTACAAGACCAACTCTCTATTGCAAAATTTGGCATACACTTCTTGGTATAATTGTTCTGATGTGGCCTTTACAAAGGATTGGATTTTGTGGGTGAGTCGAGCAGGTTTCAATAGGTGTTCTTCAATTTATTTTTATTCAAATTGGATTAGAGTATGGATCTTCGCCTGGATGGATTTCTTGAGGTCCTCCACACCAACCATTATGGAGCTAATAGGTGTTGTTTCATCAATGGATTGTATTGCTTGTACCCCTACCTCTTCAACAATATCATTTGCATCCTTCCATAGTTTAGAGCAAGTGTCGGTTGTTGCTCCTTGGGTGGAGCGAGCACTCATTAAGAGAGGTATTCTAGTGTAAAAAAGCATATGGTATCTGAGTCTTTCCCTCTTTGAATATATCGACAGTGTGGTAGGTGGAGGTTGGTGCATGTCCTGCCAATTGATAATCTCCTCTAAGGCTTCTTTCACTTCCTGATAGCTTTCTTGATTCTCTATCAATGTGCTTTGCAACATGAGTTGTTCTTGTCACTCAGCCCATATGAAACTTAGCATATCAAGGAGCTCATTCTTTTTTGTTGCTAATTTTTCACTTAATTCCAACGCCTATGCCTTGATGGATTCCACAATGCATGTCGAGGCTCTGGTCTCTTCTAGGGTTGTGTTGAGTTTTTTCTTTTCCGCCTCTAACTCGTTTATATGGGTGTCCCTTTTTATTTTCATCCGCTTCTCAAATTATATAAACATCTAATATCTTTGTGCTTGTATGGATATTTTCATCTTCTCTGAATTGAGGCCCTCAACTGCTTTTGCAATGTTCTGGACATCTATGGCGAATTTCTCCTTTACACCTTTCAACTCTATCTCCAATTTGACTACTCTATTCTTGGTAGTGCTAAGGGTGTTATTTACCTCAAGCAAAGATGAGGCATTTAACCTTTCAAAAGAGTTGAGTGTTGAAGTTGATTGGACCACGTTCTTTTATGGGTCAAGCCCTACTTTCCACTCTAATACCCTCCCTATAGATGATTTTGACTTGGTGTATTCTCCTCTCTTCCTCTTCAATGACCTTTTCTCGATGCTTCTTGTCGTGTTATCAAAGTAGTAGTCTCCAATAGGTACTACAAATCCCTCAAAATTTAGGGCTTGGGAGGAGAGGGAGGAATATCCTGGAATGATGCTTATGGGAGTGTATTCCTCAGGGGGTATGTTCACAATGCCCAGGTTGGGCATCGACTAAGTGCTTGGTGTCTCACTTAAATTTTTCTTTAATAGGTCGTCTTCTTTCATCTTAGCCTTGTCCTTGTCGACTAATTGTTTTCCCTCAACCTCATTCACTAATTTCTTGGCTTGTGCTTCATCTACTAACCTCTTGGCTTCTTCTTCTTCATCCAAACTTTTGGCTTCTTCATCTTTCTTATTTTGTAGTGCATCCTGGTGTGCCATTTGCTCATGTTATTTTATGTTCTTCTCCTCAGCTTGTCTTTTCTGATAATCTTGCTTAGCTTGGAGCCTTTTCTATTCAAGTTGTTCTTATTTCTTGGTTTTATCCTTCTCTTTGGTGATGTTGATGTCATATTCTCGCTAAAGTAACCTCTATAATTGGTTTAAATTTTCCTTCTTGAACTCTTCTTGTTCAATTTCAAGCTCTCGCTTGGCAGCATCATGGGGAAAATGGTGTAGGACTTCATCATAAGAGAGTGTTACCTTTAACTTATCTTCCTCAGAATCGACAACATGGATATTGGGATGGATGAGGCTGATAGGCCTGACATGGATGATTGCCAGCTCATGAGGATCATGGCCTTTAGTCTCCCCTATGCACAGAATTAGCTCTTGCATTAGGGGAAATTTGGTTGAAAATGGTCCTACCAACCCTAATACAAATTCCATTTCATCATGTATTAGCCAATCAAAATTTTCTAAAATTTAAAAGAGGTGCATGTCTTAAACAATTTTTTATTATATAATATGGAGATAATCACAATGTTTTAATAATATATTGTGTATACTCTACATGTAATCTCTACCCCCGCTACCCAAAATTCAAAATTGTTTTGGTTATGGAGCGTCGAATTAATGTGTTATTCCATTATCCAATAATTATAATAAATGAAGGAATGGTGTTTTGAATAAATATTAATGCATTTACAGGCTTCATATTAATTCTTTGGCACGTTTTAATGCATTGAGGTCAACAGAGATGGAATAGATGGATTAGAGAATCAAGTTGGTTGTTTCTACTTCTAATTTGACCCAAAATCAATAGTTGTTGATACACGAAAATCCATCGGGTTATACCGCTATGTCCCGAACGAAGTGCCAACTACACAAAGATCTTGGATTTGAGTTGTAAGGGATTTCTCCTTGCCTGGATATTGGGGTTGTGATTGAACAAGACAAACAACAACTTGAATCACTGAAATGCGATTTCAGATTGTGGATTTGAGCTGTAAGGGCTTTCTCCTTGCCTGGATATTGGGGTTACGATTGAACAAGATGAACAACAACTTGAATCGCTGAAATGTGATTTCAGAGTGTGGATTTGAGTTGTAAGGGCTTTCTCCTTTCCTGTATATTGGGGTTTTGATTGAACAAGACGAACAACAACTTGAATCATTGAAATGTGATTTCAGATTGTGGGACTGATTTCTGTGTTTTCCTGTGGATGCTGCTAGAATCAAACTTGTGGGTGTTGCTAGAACTCAACTTGAACTATTGTAGTTCTGAATCCATCTTTGGTAGATTAGGTAGCTTTCTTTTCAATTGTTTAACTAAGAAAGATTCAAAAAAATTTGAAATCATGGACAGTTTCCTAAAATTTCTAGAGACCAGCAAGAAATAGCGTTAGTGATTTCTGAAATTCATTCTTCAAGAAACATCTTGGAAGTCATTTCTGGCATAGAAAAATTCAGGATCCACGAAACAAGTCTGAATCAACAAATTCAATAGTTTATTGAAGTCTTTACCTACCTTTTCATTTAGCAACAAATTCCACATAAAACAAGGTACTCATTATTAAATTTAATAAACATTTATTTAATATTGTTCAAGATGAAGTTTCTATGTTTGAAATTAGTACTCTCAACCAGGAATTACAACATGTCATCTCTATTGAATACAAATTTTATCATCACCATAATTTTCCTTCACCAAGAAACCCTAATTTTTTGCCAACCCAAAATTGCAGTTCTCCTATGAGCCCCATGTCCTCATCACCTCGCTCCAAAAACATTAATTTCACTTCCCATTAAACCCCTACCACAAATATATGGTGTCCCCTTGATCTGAATTGCAGTCACCCTATTGCAGAGTATCGAGTCCTTCATCACTCTAGCCCTTCCAAAGTGTGACTTATTGATCACTCATACTTAGAATATGAAGAATCCCTCCTTGAAAATTCCTCTCCTTCATCTTCAAAGGTGGTATCCTTACCAAATGATAGAACATTTGATCCATCCCTCATTCTTCTCATGGAGCACACTATCCTATCTCGCATCTTCCTCTTAACCCACGACTACCAAATTAAAGACTAGATAKACACATTTATCATCGATAAYGGAAATCAAAAGAATATGGTTTCTMGAATCCTTTCTMAACATMTTAMTTTCCCTRCCACACCTCACCCTTCCCCCTACCATTAAAGTTGGGTGCAATARAATGGACCTCRTTTAGTTGTCCACCAATGTGGTGCCATAAAATTTTCAAATGACCCCTTGAAATATATTGTAGCTTTTGATGTCTCACCTATCAATTAATAAAACCTCATCCTAGGCCTCCCCTACCAACAATAATGCCATTTTATCTACAATGTTCAACACAATATTGTTTCTATACCCCTCACAAACAACCTCACCAATTCCAACACCTTAGCATCAATAAGCTCTTTTCCCTTCATGTTTTACCTACCCCTCCCTTGGATTCTTTATACATTGTGTGCCTACCCCACGTGTTCTGACAACTTGGATACCACCCCACCCACTTGTTCTTCCATTTAACCAACCTATTTTTTCTCTTCTCTTATTGATTTCTCTAGAAAATCACCTATAAGTCAAGACACTGTTGGTTGTACCTTAATGGAAAGTTCATACAATACATTACTAGATTCCACAAGGTGTATAGTTTTCAGTGCACAATGGCTCAATTCTCAACCCCAACAACTCCCTTTTTCCATATAAGCATCTTGTATGACGCATATTCATTCGAAGGAAACTACCATACTCTAACTATCATCTACCTCCTTTGCTCGAATTATCCTTGAGATCTCCCTATAGTACCATATAGCTATTCCACGGAGCATAGATGCCACTACTACATATGGATCAATTTAGGGCATCACATCCACATAGCCACTACATACACACATAGCTAGATCATCAACCCAACAACACTAGTTCCCACCCCACTTAGACATGCTTTGTTGTAGTTTTCTCAAAACTACCACATTCATATTTTTTTTATAGGTGTGCCCCATTAACATACTTTCCACTCTTTCTATGATATCCATCCATGAAGATAAACTTCTAAGCATTCCCCATCCTACTAAATCTACAAACTCTATCAAACACCTCTCATCTTCTTCATTAGAAGAAATCAACATTTGCCCTCTCATTCAAGTGAAGCCAGACCTATAGAATATTTATAATCATAGGAAAACCCTTTACTGCTATCCTACTCTATTACAAAGATATATGTTAGCTCCCTCTTCGTTTCATATAGGGTTTATCCCAACACATGGCACAAGTGTTACATGTCTGAGATATAAAATGCAGAGTGCATTTTTCTCTGCAGCTTAGAAGTAGTTTTAAAACCATGAAAATAACACTTCACCTTAAATATGCAGTTCTCAATGACACATGTTTCCTTTGATGAGAAACCATAGCTGATTAGTAGAAGGATCAGATGCTTTATGGGGCTACTTTATCTCAGAATAGGTTAACTTTGGGTCTTAAGGAAAAATAACTCTATGAGTAGTATAAGGACCTGAATGCCTTAAATGAAGATACCTCTTTGAGGCAGAATTTGGAGGTGAAACTTTAACTTTCACTACTTATATTTCTATATAATTTTTATATTCTTAACCTAGCTTAAGGTTGGACTAAAAAACTTATGTGCTTGCTCATTTTTGGGTATATACCCACTCGAATTGAATTACTGTTTATGTTAGTAAAATTCCTGCTTTCTAGGTTGCATTTGTTTCCCATAACATTGTACTATTTTCTAGCTCCTTCTTTATGTAATTTTGAATCTCGGTGTGAAATATATGGATAATTTGATTAAACAAGGGGGCCTAATGTGCATTGGCTTCACTCATTATGGTATCTGCAATTTTGGACCAATCTGCAAAATTAATCAATCCATAGGACACTTGAATTACTGTCAGTCAATCTCTTCGCCAATTGATATTCCAGTTAGTCATCACCTGATAGGATATCCATTGGTTCTTCTTGCTTCAACTTCTTTATCTTCTTCTTAGCAGTTGAATCTAGTGGACAAGTCAATCAAGTTCTCTTCTACATCAGAAATTCATCAATAGCCCTTTGGTGTTGAAAATTTAGGCATAGATTCATAGTGTTCCACTTCAAGAAGAAAAGTGGGCTTTTACCTTTT
>JASDQU010270865.1:5125-15330 GCA_032191745.1 Picea mariana
TTCTTACAATATAGAGGCAGGAGATCATTCAAGTATATTTGTATATATAAGGGAAAGAAACAACTTATGGTGGTAATCGATTATGAACAAGGTTTAAGATATTTCAGAGTGATTAGTCCTTAAAAAGATTTTTGATAAGGTGTGAGGGATCATCCACAAAATAATGTCAGATCGTTGTAATGACGATTAGAAACAGTACTGGTGAGAATTAATTGATGAAAGCCGCACTTACAGAGGAATGGCTAGCATTTGAATAGTAAAGAAGGGAACAACAATCGCGCGAAAAGGAACAACAGTTGTTTCATTCACAAAGGAAGAGCAGACGTGTGAAAAAGGAACAACAGTTGTGCGAAAAGGAAAAGCAGTTGCGCGAAAAAGGAATAGTAGTTGTTTCATTCACAAAGGAACAACAGACGCACGAGAAAGGAATAACATTTGTTCCATTCAAAAGGGAAACAACGATCGTGTGAAAAAGGAACAATAGTTGTTCCATTCAAAAAGGAACAGTAGGCGCGCGAGGAAGGAACAACATTTGTTCCATTCAAAAGGGAAACAATGGGCGCGCGAAAAAGGAACAACAGTTGTTCCATTAAAAAAGGAACAGCAGGCACACGAGAAAGGAACAACAGTTGTTCCATTCAAAATGGAAACAACGGGCGTGCAAAAAATGAACAACATTTGTTTCATTCAAAAAGGAATAGCAGACGCATGAGAAAGGAACAATAGTTGTTCTATTCAAAAGGGAAACAACGGGCACATGAAAAAGGAACAACAGTTGTTCCATTCAAAAAGGAACAACATCATCATGAACATGTAATAGATAGATTCCGTATGATGAAACAAAACGGGAGTGTGGAATAGAAAAAGGTGCTAATTGTAATTATTTGTCCTGATTCTTGCTTCCTAGATGATTTTTTAGAAAACAAACGAGAAAACTAAGCATTCAGTTAGAAAAATATGTACAATATGTACAATATAAACAGAATGCGTCATTTATGGAGTTGGGGTGGCTAGGTTACCTTCCCAGCCAGCTAAAATCTGCACCGTAGGGTCTTTACTTACTTCTTGATAGAAAGAATCTTTTGAAGGTGGCTGGTGGTAAAGTCGCAGCCGATGTCCATTGAAAAGAAAGGGTGATGCAGACCCATCGATGGTGCTTAAAGTAATCCTGCCATTATCATGGGCTTCGTTAATTTCATACGGCCCTATCCATCGTGTCTGTAATTTCCCAGGAAAGTTTTGAAATCTGGAATCATAGAGGAGCGCCCAGTCGCCTTTCTTGAATGATTTCTTATTGATATGCTTGTTGTGCCAGGTTGCTCTTTGTCTCTAGATAACAGTTGTGCATTCCACAACAGACAAGCATGCTTCATCCAATTCATTGAGTTGTTGAAGGCATCATTTATGTGCTTCTGTAAGATTTAGTCCAATTCCCTGGGCCATTCTTAGGGTCTTGATCTCGAATTCTATTGGGAAGATGGGTTCTTTACCATAGACTAGATGGTAAGGAGAGTAGCTAGTGGTGTTACGCCAGGTTGTACGATAAGCCCATAAGGAATTTGGGAGCTCAGTAGCCCAATTCTGTCAGTTTGTTGAGACATTCTTCGTCATGATTGCCTCTAGGACCTTATTGGTGCTTTCTACCTACCCGTTTGCTTGTGGGTGGTATGGAGAAGTAACTATGTGCTTGATGTGATAGCTTTCCAGGGTGGCTGTGATTCTATGGCCTATAAATTGTGACCCTCCATCAGTAATTATTTCTCTGGGTAGTCCATACCATACAAACAATTTAAAAATGAATTTGATGACTACTTCTGTTGCATTTGGTAAACCTTCCGCCTCTACCCATTTCATCATGTAGTCTGTTGCAACGAGAATATAGGACTTTTTGTTTGACTTTGGATTAAAGGGGCCGACGAAGTTCAGCGCCCATATTTCAAATGGTTCGAAAACTAGTTGTGTTTTCAAGGGCATTTCATCACCCTGACCTGGTTTCCCCATCCTTTGGTAGCTGTCGCATGTCTGGACATATTTCTTGTCATATCTGAATATTGAGGGCCAATAATAGCCCATCTGTAAGATTTTGTGTCCAGTCTTGCGGTCTGCAAAATGCCTCCCACAAGGTTCGTCATGTCCTTCTTTCAGTATGTCATAGATTTCATCCTCTCGTATGCATCACCGGATCTAGAGATCAACTCCCGTGTGGAAAATATATCCACTGATCCAAGTGAATCGTGTGCTACACTTGATTATTATCCATCTTTCCCTGGATGATAAATGTGTCGGTAATCTTCCCGCTACTAGATAGTTTGCTACATCAGTGTACCAAGGTGGTTTTGTCTCGACAGCAAACAGATGCTCATCCAGGAATTGATCCTCAGTTGTTAATGAATAGTCTACTTTTGGGAATCTGGACAGGAAGTCTGTGACAAGATTTTCTCTCCCAGGTCGATCTTTGATGGTGATATCAAATTCCTGCAATAATAACAACCATCGAGTGACCCATCCATTAGTAATTGGTTTATTAGCTAGATATCTAATGGCAGAATGATCAATATACAAGATAACTGGATAGCCTGTTATATAATGATGACATTTATTGATGGCATGTATAACAACTAAGAACTCTTTCTCTGTTACTGTATAATTAAGTTCAGCTGGAGTTAGATTCTTGCTAATAAAATAAATGGTGTAGGGTTTCTTTTCTTCTTCCTGTCCCAGAATAGTGCCTATGGCAATGTCTGAGGCATCGGGGGAAATTTGAAATGGTATTTTCCAATTAGGTCCCCTCAACACTGGGGCTGTTGAGATCAGTTTCTTAAGTCTTGAAAAAGCCACATCTCATTTTTTAGACCATTGAAATTCTATATTACCTATCAAAGCATGTAAAGGTGCAGCGGTTTTTGAAAAATTTGGCATAAATATGCGATAGTATCCTCATGCACCAAGGAAACTATGTACCTCAATTTTTGTGTGTGGAGTAGGTATATTAAGAATTACCTCGATTTTTGTTGGGTCTACTCTAATTCCATCTACAGAAATGTAATTTCCTAATACCACACCTTCTGTCATCATCATGTGACATTTTTCGTGGCTTAAACATAACCTGGTAGTGATGCATTGTTCCAATACCTTCTCCAGATTATTCAAGGCTTGGTCTAACTCATCACCATACAAAGTAAAATCATCCATGTAGACTTCGATCCCTTCGTTAATTAGATCACTGAATATGCTCAGAATGGCCCTTTGGAATGTACATGGAGCGTTATAAAGTCCGAAGGGAAATACTTTGTAGGCAAAGGTACCCCAAGGACATGTGAATGTCGTTTTATCCTGATCTTCTGGGGTAATCTGGATCTTATTGTAGCTGTTGAAGCTGTCTAGGAAAGAGAAGAATTTCTTCCCTGCCAAGGTATCCAGGACTTGATTGATGAAAGGTAATGAAAAATGATCTTTTTGAGTAGCTTTGTCTAGTTCCCTATAATCAACGCAGATTCACCACTTCCCATTTTTATTTGGGATGATGACTAATGGGGAAACCCATCGACTATCTGAGATAGGGTATATAAAATTTGTGTCCAACAACGTTTGTAGCTCTTCTTTGATAATATCTCTGAGGTGGGGATTCAGTCTAATTTGTGGTTGTCGGATAGGTCGGGAGTCTTTCTCAATATAAATGTGGTGTGTGCAGAGTTGTGGGTCAATACCTTTCATATCAGAGTACTCCCAGGCAAAATCTTGTTGGTATTTAGAGAGGGTTTGGATTAGCTTTTGTTGTTGTTGTTCTTCTAGGTTGGCATTAATGTTCAGAGACTTCCTTGGTGTGATCTCGATGGGTTTGTTGTTGTGGAAAGCGGTAGTCGGAATTTGTTGTTCCATTAAATATTCCAGGGGGTCTCCTTGTGCTTCACAGTCTAGAACAACTTGGAGCATCTGGCATGTTGGGTTACTTACAGCGGTTGGGTTGTTAAGAAACCCACTGATTACATCATCCTCTAGTTGATTCTTGTGCTTCAGGACTTCTTCCATCATGAGTGGGGCATGCATATCCTTCTCTGGATATCGTGGAGGTGGCAATTGCGGATATACGATCGTTGTACTAGATTTGGCTGGAGGGTATAAGATGAGATTCCTTGTAACACCTCCTCTTGCAATTGTCATTGTACCTGATTGACAGCCTATGTATGCATCAACTGTTGCGAGCCACGGTCTGCCTAATATCAGTGGATGCCCTTCAAGTCCACTTTTTGGGTTGATGATAAGAAAATCTATGGGATATTCCCAGGAATCAAATGAAATGGCTATATCATGTAGTGTGTTGAGTGGTTTGACCATTGATCGGTCGGCCAATTGCAACATAATCGGGGTTGGGTCGAAAGAGTGAAATCCCAGGGCATTGCAGGTTTTCATAGTTAGAATGTTGATGGTCGTCCCCAAATCGACTAAGGTATTTGGAAAGGAACAACCCTGAATCTATACTATTACTATGGGGTTCCCTGGATCTGCATATTTAACTGGTGTTTCTCTACCCAAAATTAGATCGGATAAGGCTCCCACTACATGAACTGTTGATGATGAATTTTTTATTTTTCTGACTGGCTTTCTCCCACATAGCTCCTTGATTGTCTTTGCGTAGATCGGTATGTCTTGCAGGGCTTGCAGGAGTGGAATTTTGATGTATAAATTCTTGAGTTCCCCTACAATGTCGAAGTCAGGATATACGATTGGTTTCGCTATCATCAGTCTTTTGGGGAACAGAGGGGAGGGAATTGTATCCTTATCAGAGTCTTGTGATTTGACTGTATCCCCCCCTTGCCTGATTTCTTCTGTTATTATCACAGTCGAGGGTGTTACTGCTGGTTGTTTTTTATTCCCTTGTTCTTGGGGAACGTCATTTTGTTCGGGAGAGATGATGCACCCCGATCTTAACCAAAGTTCATTACATCCTACTGAATTTATTTCCCCTTCTCCACTTTCCATGATTTGGACGAGTTGTGTTGGCCTGTTATTGGGATTCGGGTGGGGTTGGGCAGGTAATTGAGGGCGCAATTGTGATTGGGGCAATGGGAGTGGAGTTTGTAATGGAGGTTGGTTTTGAGAGGTCATCCCCACAGGTTGGTTATTCATCCCCATGGGGCACTGCCAGTTCTGGTTCCAATTTGGGTTTTGGGTAGTCGAGTTAGGCCATTGTGGAGGGTAGGTATTATTCAAATTTTTCCAGGATGGGGTGGTGTATTGTGAATTTGGCCAATTGGAACTTGTAGTTGGTTGATTTTGCTAGTTGGGGTTTATGACAAACTGGTTTTACCAAGTRGGGATTGCAGGTGGGTATTGTTGGGGCTGCCAGTTCTGATTAGTAAATGGTTGGCCCTGCCATGTGCTGCCAACATTCTGCTATTGATTATACTTTCTAGGATTCTACTGTTGATTGTACTGTCCAGGAAAGAAAGAGGAAGGGTCCTAAAATGTATTTTGAGGCCAGGACTACCACTGACGGTGCTGAGCCATCAGATATAATGGTTATGTTTCCTCTTCTGCCTCTTTGAATACAACTTTCAATCCAGGGAGTAATGGGCAGTCTTCTGTGTCGTGATCCTTGGTGCAAATAGCATAGACCTGAACTATATCCAAGGGGCATTCTCTTGGACCGTGTTTCTTTCTACACCTGTGGAAAAATATAGCCAAGGTCTGTTCTGCCTCTACCTTTTTCTATTTGGCTTGCAATACATCCAATTGTGTAGTCAGAGTGCTCAAAATATTTATTTTAAAGTTTTCTAGGAGATTACCAACTTCATCTCGTGTGACAACCTTGCTAGAGATATTTTTATTTCTTGTGAGGGACATCTGCATTCCTGACCTGGTCCGTGTACTCTCTCGTGAGCACCTGATACATAATAAAACAATATCTTCATAAGTTTCCTGATAAATGTCACCTTTCCCCATTAAATTCAATGTTTCTACCCATTCATCTTTCATACCCTTGATCAAAGTTGCTTTAAGTACTGAACCTGGTAATGTACCATAGGGTGATCTTTGCAAATTATACTGAAATCTTTCGACATATTCTTCTAATGATTCATTTTATTTCGTAGTGATTTGAAAGATTTCATCTTTTAGGTCTCTGGTTTTGCAATAATCCTAATATTTTAACAAGAAGGTTTGCTTCATCTAGTCCCATGAATTGATGGTTCCACCTCCCAATCCCATGAACCAACGTAGGGTTGCTCCCTTCAAGGTAGAGGGGAATAGTTTTAATTTTTGGGGTTCAGAGGTGTAGTCATACCCTCTACATAGGACATCAAATTCAAATAGGAATGCATCTGGGTCTTCTGAAATCAATCCATGTAAGGTTGGAAGGTTTTGTAAGTGGATTGCTTTCATGGGGGCATTGGAAATTGGATCAACTATTGGATACTCCAGCATGGAGGTCTGGGGTTGTTGTTGATTTTCTTGTGCCATTTGTTCTACAATGTGCCAAAAAAATTTAGGAGGTTCTTGATCTGGGTATTCTATTTGAAATTGTTGATTATTTGGTTTTCCAAGGAATTTGACTGCACTCCCTTTATTTGGGATTTCATATATTCTTCCTTCTCTCATGGGAGACTCAGGATTAGGTGGTGGTGGTGGTGGGTATGCCTTGGCAACCCCGCTAGTTTCTTCTATTCCCTCCTCCAGATTATTAGAGCTTCTCTCTTCTAAGGGGTTGAGCAGTGGGAGATCTGTATTCTGAAAACTATGCTCGGTCCATTCAGATTTTCTATGAATCTCATTGTGGTCCGTAGTTGGTGAAACTACTGCCTGAGGGATTCGGGTGGGTCCTTTCCTAGGTCCAACCGAAGCTTGAGATTCACCCTTTTTGATGATTTTGTCTATGAAAGTGCTTCTTCCAGGGATCACCAAACCCTGGGTTTTGGTAGTTTTTGGTGGGGGTTTTGGTTTTTCAAGATCCTTCTTTCTATTCATACACACTTCACACAACAACAAAAGAAATTTCAACAAAAGAAACACCTATGAGACCTTTTAAGTGTTAACTGGAGGTAAGCATTGGCATAAGCATTTTACTTATTGCTTGCGTAGGTTCTTACCTTCCATCTTCAATACCTGGTCCTCCAGAGACACAACATATGCTACCTTTCACATTGTCCCCGGCAACAACGCCAAAATGTTGGGCTCTAAAGATGTCCTAAAAACAAGCTTAGTTTAACATTAATGTATCAACCCAGGGATTCGTCTTTTATCTCAAAAATATTGGCAAAGTTTATGCAGGTAGCCTAAAATCATGTAGCTAAACTAGATCTGAGTTCATCAACAATCAAGTTCCTCAAACGTTCACCAAATATTCTAAGAACTAAATGAAATTGAAATCTGATTACTAACATGTTGTAAAATGAAAGGAACTAATTAATCTAATTGAATTCACTTAACTATAAAGTAGCAATTGAATCTAAGAAAGGACTTGCAGATTTAATCTATCAATCATGAATTCTAATTATTGGAAAGGACATAGCAAATTATTCTATCTGTGGAAAGAAATAACAACTGTACTCTAATCGAAAGGGACAGCTAATGTAACTTTAACGGAAAGGAACAACTATCATAACCTTAACTGAAAGGAACAACTAATGTAACTTTTAACTGAAAGGAACAACAATTGTAAATCTAAAGAAAAGGAACAGCGCAAATGAAAATGTGAGGAACTGTCAAGCAACAATCTTCAGAAATGGAAATCATAGCAACAATCATGAATACTTAAGGAAATGCCTGTCTTCTGCAAACAATCATCAATTCATTGATACACTCATGCAATTAAAAGAAATCTGAATCACGAAATAGAAATCAAAACTCTAAACTGATATAATTACAGAACAAGATAGTAGCTTTTTCATATTGGGCACTTGGTCTTCAAAAGTACTGCTATGAGAAACTCAGAACGGAGGGATGATAAAAACACTCAAAACTTTCATTGATTCCATAACTAGTTAAACATTTACAACAACTGCTCATGCAGGGAAATTCTAAATCTGAATACTTAAAATGCGGTTTTTTCTTATGTTTTTCTGGATCTATTATCCTCTTATATATTACAATAGTTGGGTAAATCAAGATATCCTGAGGATCGAAAGATCCTCAGGATTTCTTTACTATTATAAAATTACAATATAGCAAATGTATTATCTTCAAACTGCTTTGCACCTAAAAAGTATTCAATCTTCAATAGCTTGCGCATAGCCAAAATCTCTTTGGTTATCTTCGACAGTTATTTGTCCAATTTTGTAACAAAATCAAACCATTCAATCGTAATTCATAATCTATTTAATAAAACTTAAATAAAAACTCTAAAAGACATATTAATCATGTTCTTTCCTATTTATTCCTAATTAATTGAAAAGTCAATCAGAATGATATCATAAACTGTGGACGAAAAGGAATATATTGGTACCTTTTTTGTAACCCAACACCAAGGAAAGACTGGAAATGACCATGGAGTCAGGAAATCTATAGAGAAGACCCCAACGTTCAATGCTAAGAAAGAAAGACAGATATTTGAGGAGGCAAGAAAAGAGTTCAGAGGAGATCAAGGGTCTTCATCAAAGAAACAACCAAAAATCAAAGAATATGGCATGCCTCAGGCATTTGATTAGTCTGCATCACCAACAGAAGGAAAAGAGCTAATCAAACTCATGGAATTTTTGTTCACTTGTGTTAAGTTGATTCAAGATAAAATCATTGTACAAGAATTACAAGATTTAATCAAGCAGTATGAGCTAGGAAATATAGACTCCTTACTGAATAGGGCAGTGCACCAAATTGGGAAAAGGAGAAGGACAAATAAAGAATTACACCTGAATGCTCAAATAGGAGAATATGATATAGACTATGTGGTCCTCGACTTAGGGTCGGAGGTCAATGTCATGATGAAGAAAACTTGGGCACTGATGGGAAAGCCGAAGTTGATATATTCCCCTATCAGGCTTAGAATGGCTAATCAACAAGTTGTCAGCCCATTTGGATGATTGGAGCATGTCCCTATGGACATTGATAGAGTTATAACCTTTGAATATTTTGAAGTAATTGAAATTGTTGATGACAACTACCCTTATCCTTCATTATTAGGAATTGATTGGGCCTTCAACAATTCTATTGTTGTTGATCTAAAGAAGAGGCATACGACATTTGAAAGAGATGGTCTTAGGGTCATTTCACCTTTAGATCCAGATGAGGGTCCTTGATACACAGATCCTATCAGAGAAGAAGACCACGCATATGAACAGGAAAAAATCTACAAACTAATAGCCAGACAAGAAGATTATATCAATCCTACAGTTGATGGCAATCTGAGCTAGTGAAGAGACAACACATGTTCATCAGACTCAAAAGAAGTGCTGGAGAACTGGCAGAACCAGATATATGAAGTCTCTACTAGAAGATGTGCTAGACTAACCAGAGAGGTTCACTGGATCGGCACAACAGTGAGTAACTTACCCACATTTGATGGGATGAACTCTTTAGAAAATGTCTTATCAGAGTTTGAGACAAGTGTACCAACACAACAGAGGCCGTTGGCAATGGATGAGGCCATGAAATCCACACAAACAATATGGTGGGGGATGTGCAAAGGAAACATCACAGACATGACACAATGTCGAACTTTGATGACAGTGCAGTTCTCAACACAAGTAGGAAGTTGTGAAGTGAGGTACACAAGTCGAAGTTGCCCAAAGGACCATGTGCAAAGCTGTGAAGAGGCCTGGAGTGACATTCCTCGAGAACAATGGGTGCATAGATTCATTAACATGCTTGACACGATCCCTATCAACTGGTACCTTCAAGCGAAGCTGTGCCTCATCACTTCAGATTGGGAAGGTATGATCTAGAATTTTGTAACCACCTTTTTGTTTGAAAGTGAATTTCCTTCAGTAGACAAAGTATTACAGATTGTGAGACACAAAGTATTTAAGGAGGCATCTAGCCTCCCTTTGGAGCAAGAAGAGGATGAATGGACTGCGCCATTCTAGAAATTGCAAGGATGTTACAACATTAATGCCAATGAAGATGATGATTCGAGGAAGGTAAACATCACTGAGACAGAAGGCCACAGAAATTTGGAAGGACCAGGATTTGAGTTGCATTCATAGGACAACCGATCAAAATAAAGAAAGTCAATATTGGGATAGAGGAGACACTGAAGCTTGCCAATGTCGAAG
>JASDQU010270866.1:3064-15330 GCA_032191745.1 Picea mariana
CCTTATTTTCTTAAATATACATTTAGGCATAATTAGAGGGATACGGTATAACCATTGAGAAAACATGCACATCCCTACAACATTCATAGGATATCCAACTTTAATTCACAGTTACCGCTTAAATACACAGGATATGAGAATACTTATCTATCACAGGTTTTAGCCAACTAACTAATTGTGGGTGTTCGTCCTTCCACCCAACCATAGGCTCAGAGGCATTCATTCTTAGCACTTTGGCCACCCCTATGCCAAGCCATGATATCACCAGGGAATTTATGCCAATTCTCATCAATCCTTTATCTTTCGCATCTTATGTGAGGTTTATCATATGCTTCATCAGCATCAAGATCATGGCCTTCTGCTCAGCTCTCGTTCTCTGCATACTCTCAGAGATCTCCCTCTCTATCATGACCTCAACGAGGTTTTTCATATGCTTTCTCTACATCGAGCTCGTGGTCTTTGGCTCATTCTCTACTGCTCCAATGTTCTTCACATTCTCCACTCTTCTCGTCATATCCTCTTGTGTTCCTTGCATGCACATCCCTCTTATCATATTTCCTCCTCTCAGAAGGAAACTCGGGTCAGTCTGGGTTTATCGGACCCTGTGGTACTTCAGGTTGACCTTCCACAGCTAGACCATGCTTCTATTCATGAGGGTGGTTGAGGGTTCAACCACCGGTCATTTTCTTATTAATTGTTCTCTTATCGTTCTCACATTCTTTCCTCTAGTGATATCATGGCTAGTACTTTCAAGGCTTCACTCCCACAGTCAGTTATTGGCAATTAAACAATGATACATTTACGATATTCCCATGCCACAACATGGTAATTCTAATTAATGATTAATTACAAGTTGGGGGAAACAAGGGTGTTACAATGTGCCTACGATATGCAATGTATTGACATGGAATAGTAGCACCAGTATTTGATGTTGGGGATTATTTAATGCCCACTGCTAAACATAAGATATGTCTGCCTCAAGATGGTGGTGCATGTGTGGATGACTTAGCATGCGATCAATGATGCTAATTTCTCACTTTGGTGCACTACTTCTCACTTTGGTGCATGTGTGGATGACTTAGCATGTCATCAATGATGCTACCGAAGCAGTTGTCCACGGTGGTTGCCAATGTCAATGAAAGCACACTCCATAAAGTTGTTGTCAACCATCATATAATGTTGGTGTAAAAAATGAAGACAAAAACATATACATGGTTGCATAATTTTACATATTAATTAAGTGTAAGAATGGGTTTAATGCATTTACATAAATTGTTAAAAGCAAAATCTTATTTTTTATAACTCCTTTAAAGATTTTAAAGTTTATCTTATAAAAAAATATAATAATACTCATATAAAAAAATATAATGATACTCATAAAAACGAGATCTTTGTTTTATAACTCCTTTAAAGATTTTAAAGTTTATCCTATAAAAAAATATAGGAATACTCATAACTATTTCATTATAGATTGAGTGTCCTATGAAATTCCATATAATAATACTCATAACTATTTCATTTCATTATAGATTGAGTGTCCTATGAAAAATATAATATATTATGAGGCATTAACCAAATAATAGAGAGAAAGGTAATAATAAAGAAAATTAAGTATTTCATTATAGATTGAGTGTCCTATGAAAAATATATTTACGAGGCATTAACCAAATAATAGAGAGAAAGGTAATAATAAAGAAACTTAAGTAGATCTAAATTAACCAGTGCTGTAATCTCTTTACCAATTGCACGTTGAACCGAGATCGTTGCATTTCATCATATATGTACTGAAGCAAATTGAACCCCACGTGAATCGAACACGCAACCCTCTGATCTGGAGTAAGACGTGCTATCATTGGGCCACGGATCCAACGTTGTTGTCTTTGTATTCCTATAGCCAAATAGAAAAGCCATTTATTAACATTTAATTTATTTAATTGAATGATAGAATGCGGTGAGCGTGGGTCGAACACGCGACAGTCTGACGCTCTCCCAACTGAGCTATCCCCGCAAATTGTTTTTGAAAATACAGTGAAATATTCCAAATTACCTAACAGTACTCTTACTCCAAGCACATAATCCAGATTGATTGTCCATAGTTGTAGCCGTGTTCTGTAGATAGCTGACGGATAAAATTTCACGTGGTTCCATGGTCTAGTGGTGAGGACATTGGACTCTGAATCCAGAAACCCGAGTTCAAATCTCGGTGGAACCTCCATTTTTTGTTTTGTTTTAATGCGGGAGGAAGGTATGATTTTAGCACCATAGGAGTCCCACGTTCAAAACTCGTCGTCACCACTCCAGATGATTGGGAGTCGAGCAGCCAATGGTATAGAAACTCATCTTTGAGGGTTTGAGATAATTGTATGCGGGAAAGAACACTTGCGTAGAGATGACGAACATATAGTGGGGGGCATTATTCGAAAAATTGTTTTATTATAAAACACTTTTTCGAATAATTCCCCCCTTCCCCCTCGGGAGGGGGGAGAATTATTCGAAAAAGTGTTTTATTATAAAACACTTTTTCGAATAATTCTCCGTCTCCCCTCCCATGGGAGGGGGCATTATTCGAAAAAGTGTTTTATTATTTATTTGTGTGTTTTGCAATTTTCATCCTTCCACGAAGGCATTTTTTTTCTTACTATGCTTGAAATCAAATATACTTTCATTTCTTTGACAAGGATTTTCACTGTAATTAGAAAGGATCATCTCAGAGTAGTAAGATATAGTGAATAAACATTTAATGACTTTGAAGATTATGTAGCTCAGCTACTACATGTTCAATCTGTAATTCCATTTCCGCAAAGTCACAGTGGAAATATTCGGCAAGAAACTCTTGTTGTCAATACGCACTTGATGTCAAGAATCCAATTACAAATATTTCAATGCATAAAAATATGTTGAAGTTTACTGATTTTTGGAACAAAATTAGTTACTAAATAAAATTATAAAAACTTAGTGTATTTCAATGATTATAGAAATACATTTAAAATCCTCAAATGGATTTTAATTGAAGATAATTTATATATAATCAGATTTTAATTCGATAAGTAAAATTGGCTACATTTTCCAAAATTCAATGATTATTCACCAACATTTAAACGGTTGCTCCTTCTCAAGAACACAAAATTTAAAACTAAAACAACTTCTCCAATTAACCTAGTATGTTAGATATGCAATTTTTTTCATTTAAAACTCCATCAGAATTTATATTATTTGAAGAAGTTGCAAAACCATCAAAACAATGTGTTTGCATCCTTTATATATGAAAGTGGAAATGAACATCCAATATAATTATGAAGATGATGACAAAGTGCTCTCTTTTCTCCCTATTTTTTTTAAATATGTTAATAAATCATATAAATAGAAAAAAGGTAAATGGGTCTCTAGAATTCAATATTAGCAATGTTTCTTATTATTTGAAAGATTCCTATGATGCTCAAAATAAGAGTATTGTTTATAAAGTATATTTTATGCGGATGATGGAAAAATATTTAGTTCATCCCTTATATCCATGGAGGTGAAAGAAGAGTTGGGTGCTTAGATAGTGGGAGAAAATTTATTTTATGGTGATGATAGCTAATGGATTATCCTAGTAAAATATTTATATTTATTATAATAGATAGTTTGGGTAGTGATGGTGATAATGATCATGAGCATGAAGTTCTAGTGTATTCTCATTCATCATGTCTTTAAAATTAAAATTATGAAGGAATCTAATAAATTTCTTACGAGAGAGGATGACAAGGCAAGGCTCTTAATTCTTTCTTTTTCCTTGGACTATTTTTTTGGCAAGGAAAAGGAAATTTGTGAAAGGAATTTTTAACTGTGTAAAATTAATGGAGATGTGGTTTCTATATTTGATCCTCATGATTATGATATTTAAGGATATGTTTATGTTTATGTTTTTTCTATTATTCTCCCACCTTCATACTCTATTTTGATGTGGCTAATTCTAAGCAATCTACTTCGTTTAATTTAATTTTAAAGTATAAAATACATTTTAAAATATAATCAATTGTAAAGTTCCCCATAATACTAAATATAAAATAAATTGAATATAATAAAAACAAATTAATTAAATTAAATGATTTTGCTTAGAAATCTATTACTCTCTATATTAAAAAATATGTGTTACTATAATGGAAAAATTCAAAGTGCATTCCATCCATGTGAACTTGATTTTCTTCATGATTTATCAACCCTCAACATTTGAAACAATGTATAATCGATCTTAATAACCGAAGGATAACTCCACCATTCAAAGGTTCTATATTTTAGCTTCATGGATTAAAACACATTGGAAAAGGGGTTTTCCAATATATATGTGAGCATATATGTGAGCAGGATGTGAGCATGCTCACATATATGTGAGCATGCCATATTACATTGTAATATGCCATTGCCATATATATTGCCATATTACAATGTAATATGGCATTGCCATATTACAATGTAATATGGCATTGCCATATTACATTGTAATATGGCAATGAATCACATTATTTTAATTTGATTCAATGCTTGATATTTGTGTATCTCAAGTAATTAATAAACCATAAATAATAATAAAAATAACATAAATAGTAAGAGTAATGGGATATAACCACAAAACAAATAGGACTATTAAAACATCTTGCATTGTATATTGTATATGAGATGTAGAAAAAAAATGGTGTTGAATACTCACATTAATAGGAAATACTTAGAATAATGGACAATTAGTTGGTAACGGTGATTAGTTTTCAACCGTTTAGAACTGTTCATAAATCGTTCCTCAACTATATGACATCATATATATAGATTTGTAATTCTCGTTGATTAACTTGAACAAGCTTGACTTTGCTTCCTTGTCTCCAGGTATTGGGAGTCGGTTCTCGTTTCTCGTTTGTTAAGTTTGTATCAGAGCTTGAGGGAGGAGAGAGGCGGACTGTCAGAGAGGCAGATCGTTGTGGAGATCATTGCAAGGCAGATCGCCACAGGAAGAGAGGCGCACACTTATCCTCGGGTCTGTGTCTAGTTATGCAAAGGAGCCCATGGAGCATCTCTGTATGGCATGGACGACAGGATCTGAACCTATGTGTGGTGTGTTAGAGAGGTATTAGAGAGGTGCTGCCAATTGTGTGTTTTGAGTGAAGAGCCCCGATCATTGGATGGTCGCGCTGATTGAGAAATCGATGCGACGGTCAAATCACTTTTATCTATTCGATGATACAAAGACAAAGGAAAATCCATTCCTTACACATGCATTAGTTCAGTATATCAACTTTTCAAAATGACAGTCAGATATCAATTGAATTTAATGAATGTGCCAACATTTGTGGCCACATTCATACCCAATTCACCCTTACATCGATTTCAGGTCAGGCACTATTTCCAAGGTGTGTTTGAATTCAACCAACTTATTACCATATGGATTCTTTATCCATATTTATTATTTTAGCAGAACCATATTTTCTGCTCTGAATCGATCACAGCCCTAAAATCATCATTCATGAAACTCCAAGTTTCCCATGAATTCCTTTAAGCATTCCTTTGGCATCCATATAATTTATGTAAAATTTTTGGAAGGTCCTCCTTCCTCAATGGAAGGTTAATTGTCCTCTTTTCATGCAAACATGCATTTCCTTGAAGAAGTTCCATGCAATGTGATAGCTATGAGCACCTTTATTCCCATAGAACTAGTCCCCACGACCACAGTCTAACGCATAGTGATAAACTCTATCTTCCTTGACTGGCCCGGAGGAACTCCATTTTTTTTTCTCCATGCGACCGAGAGCTGTGACCTTGGTTCTATTCTTTTCAGGCGCTATCCTTTCAGCTCATGTTTCCAGGTGCTATGATCCTGGCTAAATCCCTTGTCTGCAAATCGACTGTGTAGATCTGTCTTCCCCCATATCCAATGGTTGCAAGGAATTGCAGAACCTCAACTAGCTCGCGATTTAATTCTCCTTCCGATCTTCTCAATGAATATGGGTCGTCCGATCTATGATTGGATCCCAAACTCAAAACAACGCTATATTGAATTTAAATTACGGGTACAGGTCTCGACATTAACCCGTGTGCATATGCAATATCCACAATGATCGCGGGTTGTCGATCTTAGCCCTCGATCGATTTTAAACCACACGATTTCCAGATAATATTGATTCCAACACAAAAGTGTTTGACCGAGAGTTTAGATTGAGAACAGAGCTTCAATGTGCTAAATTCAACCAGAGAACCCAATCATAGTACGAGTTTTATGCGACATTAACGTGTGGGTTCCTTGCAGGTTCGCCCACCGATCGGTCATAGATCGACGATTCACAACGATTGCAAAATATCAATATGCTCGCTCTTTATCGGAGAGTTCAATCTCCGCAATCTGAAAAGTTCTCGCCTGACTCTGTCTAATTGTGGTCGTCGATATTCCACCCTGACAAGATCAACGACATTGGTTGATTGCGGGTCGTGAACTAGCACGTCCATTAATTTCATCTTCGTGCTCTGCAATGATTCCCAACCATCGATCTGTGTTCATAGATTGACGGTTCACAGTGATTGCAAGGAATTGCAGAACCTCAACTAGCTCGCGATTTAATTCTCCTTCCGATCTTCACAATGAATATGGGTCGTCCGATATATGATTGAATCCCAAACTCAAAACAACGCTATATTGAATTTAAATTACGGGTACAGGTCTCGACATTAACCCGTGTGCATATGCAATATCCACAATGATTGCAGGTCGTCGATCTTAGCCCTCAATCGATTTTAAACCACACGATTTCCAGATAATATTGATTCCAACACAAAAGTGTTTGACCGAGAGTTTAGATTGAGAACAGAGCTTCAATGTGCTAAATTCAACCAAAGAATCCAATCATAGTACGAGTTTTATGCGACATTAACGTGTGGGTTCCTTGCAGGTTCGCTCGCCGATTGGTCATAGATCGACGATTCACAACGATTGCAGAATCTCAATATGCTCGCTCTTTATCGGAGAGTTCAATCTCCGCAATCTGAAAAGTTCTTGCCTGACTCTGTCTAATTGTGGTCGTCGATATTCCACCCTGACAAGATCAACGACATTGGTTGATTGCGGGTCATGAACTAGCACGTCCATTAATTTCATCTTCGCGCTCCGCAATGATTCCCAACCATCGATCTGTGTTCATAGATTGACGGTTCACAGTGATTTTGAGGCCCAATATGGAATGTGTTTGCCTGACTCTATCTAATCGTGGTCGTTGATCTTCCACCCCGACGAGATCAACAACGTTGGTTGATTGCAAGCTGTGAACTAGCACGTCTGTTAATTTCACATACATGCTCCGCAATGATCCTCGACCATCAATCTAATCGAACGACTGGTGTTTGATTTGTTAACTCCAATGGATAGTGAAGTTGATTTGACGACTATGATCAGTCTTCTCTCTGATAAGTGACTCATATTCATCTCCTCTATCAGGTTCTTGAGTATCCTGATTTGATCAGGTTTTTCTTCCTGAATCATACTCTACTTGGGTATATGAGGCATACAACTTCCTTTTATTAACATGGCTTCAACCAAGCCTATTCAATCAACCATACTCATTTATTCATTCATTAGTCTTCTATTCATTACATGATGCTTTCAAAATGTAATCAAGGATATATATATATAAGATTGTAGCTCACTGGTTAGTTTCTCAACAATTATTAAGGTTGTGACTCTGACCTCCTGACAGAGTTTTCACACAGTTCTTCCACAGGGAACTCCCTCAGCATGCAACTTCCTTATTGTACGTCCATCACTATCTATGATGGCCTTGGCCTTGAGTTAGCTTTAGTTGTTTACCAAATATTCTTTTCATGCACCCAAATTATGTATCCATACATATTCTGATTTTGTTAACTTACATCCATGATGTACTTAACCATATGCATAATCAAAATTCTCTGTGTAGTTGTCATGGGTATATTTCACAGCCTACATACATCTCTATTCTAAAATTAGTCAACTCATGATTGTTCAAACTCATTCTTATGTGATCCTCAAGGAATAATCATTTGCCTCTTATCCTGACACAGACCATCCTTGCTCATTTACTCTTTCATTTATTTACACTCTTCTTTCCTTAGGGAAAGGAGCACATTCCCTTTAAGTTATCATTCAAAAAATAACTTTCATGACTCTTTAAAAAATGGAGTCAACCATGCGTCTATGGTATTCACTTAATCTTGGCAAGTGCAATTCTTGCCTTACATATCACTCACCAAGGCAACCATATTGTGCCTTTAGTATACATATATCCTTACATCATACATGTGCATCACTTTCATATTTAATATCATTCATACCTAACTGGTATTACTATCAGGATTCATATCAAGAAGCTTCACAATACATTAAATACATGTACCCAAGCATAAACACCCACAAACCTAACCAAACATTCATCATGCAAGCTCATTGCTTGCACCCTTTCCATGTCATGCATGCACGTGAGCATCTCAGACTTCTAGATTCTCCTCCAAGGATATTTCTACCATCCTTATGACAAGCCTCATAGGGATACTCAACACTAAGTTTCTCTCTCAGTTGAGAGCTTGCAGTCATTCACGTGACATCCACATGGAAGTTGAATCAAACATAGTCATAACTAGGTTCCATTTTTATACGATAACAACTAGCAAGAAAACACTCTTGCCTCAACCTCCTTGGAACATTACCCAACTTATAAATACAATATGGGCAATTATAACCATGCCCAAGGTAACAGAATCAACCAATTTAGCTTCCACTATATCTATATCGCTACCATCCACCACTGGATGTCAATTTGACCCATTGGCTTCTAGAAGTGCCCCAACACTTCCTTTACCACATTCAAGACCAACATTTAGTCAACCATTTTATCTTAATTTTAACAATTTAATGTCTAATACCATTTGGACTATTCCCTTAGAGCCCAAATGCAATTTCGAATGATGTTACTTATTGAGTATCCTAGTTCATAAATTCAGAGTATCTTTAGGTCAAGATCGGTCTTGACCATTACACCTAGAATTTTTCCTTTTGTTCAGCACAGTCATGGACAGAGGCCTCTCTTCTCCTCCCACAAGAACTCTGGCAGATTAGTTTCCTATCCACCAAGCAAGGGAGGTTGATGTGATTTCTCACTCGATCACTCTATATTTCTACAGCTTCATTTATCAGCTTGATTAGAAAAACCCTTTCCAACAATTCTTGTATCCAGAAGCAAAATTTGTTTCTCAGTTCACTTTGAAACCCGAGAGTTGTGCATGCTCTCCCTTTTCAGGGAATGGTCACCAGACTCATTCCTCTCTTCAGTAGAGGTTTTCTAAGTCTCTTAGGAATGCGGTAATATAGGGTGTTACCCCTTAAATTCCTCCAAAAATATTTTCATATGACTCGTGCATGATCCCAAGCAAACCAAGTGTTGTTGTCGTGCTCTAATACCAATTTGTAACACACCCATGGTGGGGAATCAAAATTTTTCTCTTCTTAGGAGAATAAAAACCCCCATTAGGGGTTTCTATCCGATTCTTCTCTTCCAAGGCTTTCCAGCCACAGTCTCCATGCTTCAAACCGAGCTTAGAGTTGGTAGGTAGCCTCTCCCAAGTTCTTCGAGTTCTTCCATCGATCTATACTCGCATATGACCATGGGCTATGACCAGACGCCAAGACAACCATCGCGCAAATCCTCCGGAGTGGAAAATCTTTGAATTTTACAATCCGACGTCCCGTGTCCTCAAAGATTTTGACGGCCTTGATTGACTTCGAGACTTCGACGTTCGGGAGTTTTGAATTCTCCAAAAGATTTTCTCCTTGAAGTACTTCATACCCAGAGTTACAGATCGAGCACCACGTGTCCCTCATGATCGATAGTTATGATCTACTTTGGGACTTCGGCGTTGAGGAGTTTCAAACACTCCAAACCCTTTTTCCTCTGAAGTACTTTGTACTCGGAGTTACATATCGAGCACCACGCATCCCTCGTGGTCGACGATTATGATCTACTTCGGGACTTCAATGTTCGAGAGTTTTGAACACTCCAAACCCTTTTTCCTCTGAAGTACTATGTACCCAGAGTTATAGATCGAGCACCACGCGTCCCTTGTGATTGACAATTGCGATATACTTTGAGACTTCGACGTTTGGGAGTTTCGAACACTCCAAAGCCTTTTTCCTTTGAAGTACTTCATACCTAGAGTTACAGATCGAACGCCACGTGTTTTCCCCACTCAACGGACGATATTTGTCCTTTGTCTCGCTTCGAGTGGCTTACAGTCAATGCTTCTCTCTTTTCTTTGAAGTCCTCAGTACTCGGAGTTACAGATAGAGCGCCATGTGTTTTATTCCACTGGAAGGTTCAAATGAACTACGGATCTCCGACCTTCAGGAGTTCTTGTCAACACACTCCCTTTTCTTCAGGAGTAACATTCCTCCAAATTTGTAGATCTTCTGCCACGTGCCCCTTCCAACAGATGACTAGGATGACTTTGGGACTCTGGCCTTCGAAAATCCTTCACACTTCGATTCTCCCAGAGTGACTTCTCTTCGGAGTGTAGAATCTGAAGACACCTATCACTTTTTCTTGGACGCCTCAGATCTACTTCGGCTTCCGACTCTTTTGGAGTTTTGCGATGCAAACTTCTCTTTTCTCCCAGATTCGATCAACGTCAGGCTGACCACAGCCTCAATTTGACGGTCTGAGAGTATCTAAGTGACCCCAGAGATCTACGACTCATAACTTCCATTCAAGGGTCCCTTGGGTCCTAGTGTGTGCCACTCCGAGAGGGACACCTGGAAACGTCGTCACTTGACACATGGGCCCCCAAATGAACTCGACGTAATACACACGTCCCCTCGATCGAACGGTCATGAGAGATCCTGAAGGATCCTTGGATCCACGACCCACATTGACTTCAGGACTTCGGGTTTTTGGTGTTACCAAACCTCTGTGCTCCCGAAGTGGTCAACATCGGGCTGACTATATCGTAAATCCGATGGTCAAGATAGTCCTCGAGCATCCTCATATCTACGGCCCAGATTAACTTCGGGACTTTAGGGGTTTTTGTGTTACTAATCCTCCATCCTTCCGAAGTGGTCAACGTTGGGCTGACTGTATCGTAGATCCAACGGATGGGATAGTTCCCGGGCATCCTCAGATCTACAACCTAGATTAACTTCAGGACTTTAGGACTTTGGGGGTTTTGGTGTTACCAATCCTCCATCCTCCCAAAGTGGTCAACGTTGGCTGAATGTATCGTAGATCCAACAGACAGGATAGTTCTCGGGCATCCTCAGATCTACAGGCAAGATTAACTTTGAGACTTTGGGACTTCGAGGGAATTCTCCTCCCATACGACGAATATGCTCGATTCATCGGACCTGTGAAGTCCGAAGGGTTCTAAGGGTTAACACTCGTGCTCTTTCTCCAGATCTGATGATCATGAAGAACTTCGGGTTCTCCCGAACTAATCTCATCCATTCGTCTTCCAAACGAAATGATCTCTCCTTTCGAGACTTAAATCGCGCTATTCTACCTGAGCTTTGTCAGCTTCTTAAGTACTTAATTATTTTGCGCTAATTCTCTTGAACTTAACACTTAGAGAAATCCTCTGCGCACTCCTTGCGCTCATTTATCAACTTTAGAATTAAAGGGGGTTCTCGATCTCTGCCCGCCTCGTAGAGACTCTGTACATACATGCACTACCTCTCCTGAGCTTAACTAAATCCTTCATTTAGAATGATTGGGAGTGTCGGCATGCACACATGAGGCTATGCCCCAAGGTCAACAAATTCACAATTCATTTATTTTAACTTGAGCCACCAAGGGGCTCAGGCATTTACATGTACAAGTCAGAGAATTCCTTATTTTCTTAAATATACATTTAGGCATAATTAGAGGGATACGATATAACCATTGAGAAAGCATGCACATCCCTACAACATTAATAGGATATCCAACTTTAATTCACAGTTACCGCTTAAATACACAGGATATGAAAATACTTATCTATCACAGGTTGTAGCCAACTAACTAATTGTGGGTGTTCGTCCTTCCACCCAACCATAGGCTCAGAGGCATTCATTCTTAGCACTTTGGCCACCCCTATGCCAAGCCATGATATCACCAGGGAATTTATGCCAATTCTCATCAATCCTTTATCTTTCGCATCTTATGCGAGGTTTATCAGATGCTTCATCAACATCAAGATCACGACCTTCTGCTCAGCTCTTGTTCTCTGCATACTCTCAGAGATCTCCCTATCTA
>JASDQU010270868.1:0-11604 GCA_032191745.1 Picea mariana
GAATCTTTTATTTACATGCATAATACATAAAATGCATTAATAAATACATTACATTATTACCATAAAACACAATTCATATTTATAAATCTATTCATATATGAATTTATTAAGATATTCATTCATCATCATGATCATGTAGATTTATATTATCATATAGATTTATTCATTATCATCATTAGAGTTGAAGACTAAGGTCATTAAACTTCACAAATTCTTGCAGATTTCAGTGTAACATATTCGCTCATGAATTTTTGTGTATATCTTTGCCTAAAGATTTATCAAGATTTGTGTAACATAACAGTTATCAAAAGATTTAATTTTTTGACTAAAGATTTAAAGGGTAAGGGACTTCCCATTGGCTCATGGGGTCTATCGATTTCAAAATCCCTATTGGCCTGGTATGTTATTATTTTTCCTCAGAGGGGCTGGGGCTGGGTTGGGGCTCGAATCCATGGTTACCTTTTCAATTTGGGCACATTTTTTATGAACAGAAATATGAAGGAAATTGATAAAGAAAACATCCACCACACAGTTGACTCATTTGGGCAGATTAGATGACGACTGGGTAGCTAGATTGATCTGGGATCAAGTAAAGAAAATCTGCAACAAAACACTTTGAGATGTAGAAATGCATACAGATCTGGCACTAAATAAAAAAAACGTTTGAAACTATGTGATTTTGTTCATAGATGTGGATCGGATTGATTTAAAAAATCTGACAGATGGATCAAATCTGTATCCAATAACAAGCAAGAATTGGTAATGAACCTCCTCGCTCCTTTTTTGATGCGCACTCCTCATTTGTTGATGCGTGGTAGCACTCTCCTTGCTTGATGTGTAATAGCGTGCAAATTGAAATGCAAATGTAACTTATTCACTGAAACAAATGCAAATGAAACAAAGTATTTCGAAACAAATGCCAATGAATAGAGAACGGGGCAAGCTTACCATACACAGAGAAGAAAGCTCCAGCGAGGCTGCTAATCGTGGTATAAATTGTGGCCAGCTTAATGAATTATGTCATCTTCCCTGGTATATATCGTGGCCAACTTAATGAATTATGTTGAATAGAAACAATCGTTTCATATTCTCCATCGAAATCGTGGCCAACATTTTAAACGCGTGCAAAGGGGAGGTTGGAGGTTGAAACGCTTCACTTCACTTCACATCCACATGGTCATAAGCATCTGCCATGGTAAAAAATTGACTACGCTTAAAACTTTTTAATTGGCATCCAACGCCCACGCCACCATACGCATCTGCCCAATATCAATAATTTAGTAAATCGTGGCCAACTTAACAGGTTATTTCTTAATCACTGAACGTGGCAATCTATTTCTGGGCTCCCTACTGAATTTGATGTGTGTCTTTGTATTTTTGTCAAAGGAAGCATCTATGAATAAAGGTTGTCTTTTTGATATATCACAATATTTTCCCCTTTGTTCTGCTTTGACAGTCTTGATGAAAGTTTCTAGAAGGGATTTTTTCATGTCTCCTTCTGGGAGGCTTTTGATTTGGGCAAGCATTTGAGCCTCTTGGTCCCCTGTATTCTGATACATGCACACTTTTAGTTTTCCTTGAATTTTTGATTCTGATTCTGAATCAAAACTATCAGTATTACTTTCACAAGAGCAGAAATTTGGATTACTCTATTTGCAATATTGGTTCATCAAGATTTCCTTTTCTGACTCTTGTTCAAATTCACATGTGCTGGTAGAACTAGAAAAACACCCTTCTTGAAGAAGATGGACTTCTTCTTTTGCTTTAAATGGATTGTAAAGGAATGAATTGGTATCATGGTTGTTTGCCCCACATCTATTATAGTGGTTTCTTACCACTATCTGTTTTCTTTCTTCTTTTTTGTTCAGAGCTTCTTTTGCTTTTTGCTCTGAAAACTTCCCTTTGGCCTTTCTAGAGGCTGTATTTTCTGGACAATTATGTGCATAATGTCCTTTGTTGCCACATATCCAGCATGTAATGCTTTGGCTCATCTCATGTTTGTGACTTTTGAGCTTAATATCTTTTGGCTCAAAATAATGGGTATTTGGTATGTATCTGTATCTACCCTTGGGTTTTCTGCCCTTTTCTGTCCTATAGTCTTTTGTCTTCTTTTTTCTTTTCCTGGCTGGATTTGTAAGGTATAAACCATATTATTCACAAATTGATTTCTGATCAGGAAGATATGCTGATTTGGACACAGAGTGTTGTACTTTCATACTGGTGCATAATACTATTAATGCTTTAGTGATCATAGAATAAATTTCTCCCCAGGTATATGTCTCATAGGGAAGCTTGAACACATCTTCCATTTTTAAATATTCTATGAATTTACTTGGTAGGGCAGCCAAATAGACTTGTTTCCAAAACAAATTCTCACTCTCTTTAACTTAAAAAATTCTTTGTGTCCATTCTTTATGAAATTGCTCGTATTCAGACATTTTTCTGCATTTCATATTCATGAGAATAATCTCATGTTTGTCTGCAATCTCATGTTCTGTTCCACACCAGTGCTCAAGAATCAAAGTAGTAAGAGCACCAATCATGTTATTGACTGGATTTCCATCAGTGTGATATACAATATCACCTTGTTCATCTTTAAGGATTTTTGCTTCCATTTTTTATATCATTATTGGAGAAGAAATAACTTCCCACCATTTGCTAAGGGTCCCTGTAAAACATTGAATAATTGTTTTGCATGCCTCTACTTCAGTCTTTCCTTTCATACACATAATCTTGTATGAGACATATAGTCTGTCAATCATTTGTCTTATTTGTGCAATAGACAGATTATCTATGTTCCATTCTTGGAACCAATCTTCAGCAAAGGTTTGAGTATCTGGAAGCCTACCCTTTCCAACTAAATCAGGAGTTGATGGTCTATTTGAATAGTGTGGAAGGTCTTCAAATGCTCGATTTTTGATAGTTACTAGAGAATGGGATGCTTTAATCTTTTTAGAAGAGGATTCAGGCTCTTCTTCTTCTGGAGGAAAATGCAAAGCAAATATTTTTACAATTTCTATCTCAGAAGGTTTATGTACAGGAGATAGAATGGAGATATGGGAACTTGGAAGGATAAAGGAGCTAGGAATAGGCTTGTCGGGATGGCTATTTTTGGTTTTTATCTCTGTTAGATTTTTTCCCATAGCAGAAAAGGCATTTCCTAATCCTTCCATCATTTCTTCATGGTTTTTGTTTGATTCTCTAGCTCTGTAAGAGATTTCTGATAGGGAAGAATCCATTTTATCTCTTACATCAACAACCTTTTCTTGAAGTTTATCCACTGTCTGTACAATAGTATTTGTGGATATTTGGAGATCTATTATCTGCTTTTTGTGAGCATAGTCATTTGTGACAAATGTGTGGGTAGTCATTCCCCTTAGAGTAGTATTTGTGCAATTGATTTGTTCAGATATAGACTGGACTCTTTTATCTATTCTAGATAATTGAATGGATTCATCTGATAAAAGCAGAGGAATTTCTCTTACTTGTTTAGCACTGTCTTCTAACACAATTCCTTTAAAAGGTGAAAAAGTAGAATTTGATTCTACAATACTTCCATCAATGCTTTTCCACTTATGTTTTGGAGGAGGAGATTCAGAAGTTTCTCATATCATTTGTACAGTATTTTCTTGTTTTAATTTCCTCCATTCAAAGAAGGAAATCCAACAGTTTTCTTCAGTCATGAATTTCTACCAATCTTTGGCTAGACTCAATTTCTCAGAATTTGGCATGACTGAATTAAATTCCTTTGTTTCAGGATTTGTGAATATATCCCAGTTTAACATTCTTTTAATCCATTCATCAGGAATGGATCCTTTCTGGCATCCTTTTATGACTATATGAAATTTATGGATTTCATCAACAGTAGGACTTTGTATATCATTGGGTAAAGGATTAGAAAATCGACATTCCATTATGATAGCCTCACATTGTTCAACATATCCTAACCCATATTTTGGAGTACCAGGTGGTCTCATGCCCTTATAAATTTCTTTGATTCTAGGATCTAATGATTCCATTGAGGGCATATAATGAATCATAAAATAGAGGGTACTTTCAAAAGTTGATGTAGATGACTCTACATTATTATTTACAGATCTAATATATTCTGGAGAATCCATAGGAGTAGATGTTACTATTTATGCATAGAAAAGAAGGGCTTTTAGTCTTATGTCTTCCCGAAAGAAGATTAGACAGGCTCATGGCTGACTGCTCAGGCATAAACTAGCAAATCTTTGAAGGAGTCGCAGTAGTGGAAACTATGCCTTTAAACAGCCCGAGACTACTGATACGCCTCAAAGTGTGTCGCAAGAGTGGAAATTGTGCCTTTAAACAGCCCGAGACTCTTGATACGACACTGGATTCTTTAAAACCACACACAAAGAATACACAGACTTTATATAGAGAACAAAACAAAGAGCGAATAGCTATATCAAAGCATAAAAGACTTCCGCATGTGTTTAAATATCTGAAGCTTTTTTATTGTCTCTCTATTATGCGCACATTGTGATCTCATCTATTTGCCCATATTTGCATCTGTTGTTCCTTGGTACTCCTAGGACATAGTTCGCTCATCCAGTTAGTAAGGTTCCTCATAGTGTGGTGGAAGACACTTGCCGAGCACTAATAGTAAGTCCCGCGAAGGCATGGAGGCCGCTATAGGGTAGTGGTAGGTGCAAAGACTTGTCGTAAATCCAACTATAGGGTTCAAATAGAGCTGCAAAAGCATGATGGACTTCGGGTGGTGAGGTTCAGAAGTTAAGCAGAGTAAAGCGGTTAACCCGACGATATTGGTTCTGACGGAAGTAGCAAAAACTAGAAGACCAGAAGATGAGAGGAGATTGCGCTTGAGAAAAGAGATCCTGAGTCAAGCTTCATTCTCTGATAGAGGAGGCCCCTAACAGTAAAGAAATGGTATCAGATCCTGACCTTCTTTTCAACCCGGGTATGATATCAGACTCATCCTGATCTGATATAGTTGTTCACTCTTTGTTTTGTTCTCTGTATAAAGTCTGTGTATTCTTTGTGTGTGGTTTTAAAGAATCCAGTGCCGTATCAAGAGTCTCGGGCTGTTTAAAGGCACAATTTCCACTCTTGCAACACACTCTGAGCCGTATGAGTAGTCTCGGGTTGTTTAAAGGCACAGTTTCCACTACTGCGACTCCTTCAAAGATTTGCTAGTTTCTGCCTGAGCAGTCGGCCATGAGCCTGTCTAATCTTCTTTCGAGAAGACATAAGACTAAAAGCCATGCTTTTCTATGCAGAAATAGTAACGTCTACTCCTATGGATTCTTCAGAATATATTAGATCTGTAAATAATACTGTAGAGTCATCTGCATCAACTTCTGAAAGTACCTTCTATTTTATGATTCATTATATGCCCTCAATAGAATCATTAGATCCTAGAATCAAAGAAATTTATAAGGGCATGAGACCACCTGGTACTCCAAAATATGGGTTAGGATATGTTGAACAATGTGAGGTTGTCATACCTGAATGCTGATTTTCTAATCCTTTACCTAATGATATACAAAGGCCTACTGTTGATGAAATCCATAAATTTCATACAGTCATAAAAGGATGCCAAAAAGGATCCATTCCTGATGAATGGATTCAAAGAATGTTAAACTGGGATTTATTCACAAATCCTGAAACAAAGGAATTTAATTCAGTCACGCCAAATTCTGAGAAATTGAGTCTAGCCAAAGATTGGCAGAAATTCATGACTGAAGAAAACTGTTGGATTTCCTTCTTTGAATGGAGGAAATTAAAACAAGAAAATATTGTACAAATGATAGAAGAAACTTCTGAATCTCCTGCTCCAAAACATAAGTGGAAAAGCATTGATGGAACTACTGTAGAATCAAATTCTACTTTTCCACCTTTTAAAGGAATTGTGTTAGAAGACAGTGACAAAAAAGTAAGAGCAATTCCTCTGCTTTTATCAGATGAAGCCATTCAATTATCTAGAATAGATAAAAGAGTCCAGTCTATATCTGAAAAAATCAATTGGACAAATACTTCTCTAAGGGGAATGGCTACCCACACATTTGTCACAAATGACTATGCTCGCAAAGAGCAAATAATAGATCTCCAAGTATCCACAAATACTATTGTACAGACAGTGGATAAACTTCAAGAAAAGGTTGTTGATGTAAGAGATAAAATGGATTCTGCCCTATCAGAAATCTCTTACAGAGCTAGAGAATCAAACAAAAACCATGAAGAAATGATGGAAGGATTAGGAAATTCCTTTTCTGCTATGGGAAAAAATCTAACAGAGATAAAAACAAAAAATAGCCATCCCGACAAGCCTATTCCTAGCTCCTTTATCCTTCCAAGTTCCCATATCTCCATTCTATCTCATGTACATAAACCTTCTGAGATAGAAATTGTAAAAAGATTTCCTTTGCATTTTCCTCGAGAAGAAGAAGAGCCTGAATCCTCTTCTAAAAAGATTAAAGAATCCCATTCTCTAGTAACTATCAAAAATCCATCATTTGAAGACCTTCCACGCTATTCAAACAGACCATTAGATCCTGATTTAGTTGGAAAGGGTAGGCTTCTAGATACTCAAACCTTTGTTGAAGATTGGTTCCAAGAATGGAACATAGATAATCTGTCTATTGCACAAATAAGACAAATGATTGACAAAATGTATGTCTCATACAAGATTATGTGTATGAAAGGAAAGACTGAAGTAGAGGCATGCAAAACAATTATTCAATGTTTTACAGGGACCCTTAGCAAATGGTGGGAAGTTATTTCTTCTCCAATAATGATAAAAAAAATGGAAGAAGAAATCCTTAAAGATGAACAAGGTGATATTGTATATCACATTGCTGGAAATCCAGTCAATAACATGATTAGTTCTCTTACTACTCTGATTCTTGAGCACTGGTGTGGAACAGAACATGAGATTGCAGACAAACATGAGATTATTCTCATGAATATGAAATGCAGAAAAATGTCTRAATAYGAGCAATTTCATAAAGAATGGACACAAARAAWWTTTKAAGTTAAAGAGAGTGAGAATTTGTTKTGGAAACAAGTCTATTTGGCTKCCCTRCCAAGTAAATTCATAGAATATTTAAAAATGGAAGATGTGTTCAAGCTTCCCTATGAGACATATACCTGGGGAGAAATTTATTCTCTCATCACTAAAGCATTAATAGGATTATGCACCAGTATCAATGTAGAACACTCTGTGTCCAAATCAGCATATCTTCCTGATCAGAAATCAATTTGTGAACAATATGGTTTATACCTTACAAATCTAGCCAGGAAAAGAAAAAAGAAGCCAAAAGACTACAGGACAAAAAAGGGTAGAAAACCCAGGGGTAGATACAGATACATACCAAATACCCATTATTTTGAGCCAAAAGATATTAAGCTCAAAAGTCACAAACATGAGATGAGCCAAAGCATTACATGCTGGATATGTGGCAACAAAGGACATTATGCACATAATTGTCCAGAAAATACAGCCTCTAGAAAGGCCAAAGGGAAGTTTTCAGAGCAAAAAGCAAAAGAAGAAAGAAAATAGATAGTGGTAAGAAACCACTGTAATAGATGTGGGGCAAACAACCATGATACCAATTCTTGCCCTTACAATCCATTTAAATCAAAAGAAGAAGTCCATCTTCTTCAAGAAGGGTGTTGTTCTAGTTCTACCAGCACATCTGAATTTGAACAAGAGTTAGAAAAGGAAATCTTGATGAACCAATATTGCAAATGCAGTAATCCAAATTTCTGCTCTTGTGAAAGTAATAATGATAGTTCTGATTCAGAATCAGAATCAGAAATTCAAGGAAAACTAAAAGTGTGCATGTATCAGAATACAAGGGACCAAGAGGCTCAAATGCTTGCCCAAATCAAAAGCCTCCCAGAAGGAGACATGAAAAAATCCCTTCTAGAAACTTTCATCAAGACTGTCAAAGCAGAACAAAGGGGAAAATATTCTGATATATCAAAAAGACAACCTTTATTCATAGGTGCTTCCTTTGACAAAAATACAAAGACATACATCAAATTCAATAGGGAGCCCAAAGTGCAAGATATTTCTCTTACAAACCTAACTAAAGAAGTTTTTTTTCTAAAAAGAGAAGTCTGTGAATTAAAAGAAAAAATTAAAAAAATGGAGGGAGAGTCAGAATTCAGGATTGACTCATGGGCAAGAAAAGAAATAGAAAATCTGAAAGAAAAAATAGATTCCATTCCTCCCCCTCTCGAACACACTCCTTATGAATCCATTATCCCAAATGAGATTCAAGGAATGACGGGTATGAAAATTATTCCTGTAAAATATCAAAAATATTACATAAAGATCCAGCTAGAAATTGGCCAAGAAACATTTCTCCTAACATCTCTTATTGATACTGGATCTGATTTAAATCTGCTAAATAAAAATCTCATTCCTGCAAAGCATTAGCTTCCTAATTTTGGTTCAGCCACAGGATTGGGTAATGTAAATACTTCTTTTCAGTTTGAAATCCCCAAGGGCATTTTGTTGCTTCAAGATTATGCTTTGGGAATGAAATATCAAATTTAGGAGTTACCAGTGGATTGTATACTTGGAACACCATTTCTCTCTACAGTTGAACCCCATGGTTCTTGTATATGCTCAGACATGAAGCCAGGGTATTTTATTACACTTCCAAGTATAAAAGGATATCCTCCTAAAAGGATAGAACTACCTTTTGTTTCAGACTCTCATATCCATCTTGCTTACTGTGGAAAGAGTCTAGTGGTAGTAGAAGTTTTTGATGATCAGAGAAATGCCCCTGTCACACATTATTCAGATGATAACACTCCTTGGGATGAGTTTGAAAGAAATTGGATACCAGAATGGCAGTTCAGGTCTTCAGAAAAAAATAGAATTGGGGATACCAGGCTTTTTAATAAATACACATATAAATGTACTTCCCCCACAACATATGCTTGGAAGAGTGCATCAAACTGCCACTATTTCTTCTAGAGAAAAACTAATACAAATGGGAGACTTGAGTTGGCTCAGGTCTGCAAACAGACAATGGTTTGATCATCAAACATAGAGATGGGAAGAGACTCCAGCATATCATTTCTTCCAAATAAACAGGGTGAGAACTATTCAAGACTGGCCAAATAATAATCCCGAAGAAAGAATCTTTGATATAACTTATCATCAGTATAAATTAATGTGGTTTAATGTTTGTCTTTGGACAGATAGATACAAATACTACTACTGTATGATTAAGTTTGTTGTCAACTTTATTCAACATCCTAAACCTGATTGGCTGATGGAATGGTGGGAAAATTTTGGCTTAAATCCAGTAAATATTCATCCTCGTGTGTCAGATACTGCCAGAATGTTTCTGTTTCCAGGTAGAAGACTTCAAATAATCCAAGATCTGTTCACAGAAGAACAATATAAAATGTTTTTCATACAGGAAAGACATCCATGGGTTATTAGAACAAAGTTCATACTCCACCAAGATAATGATAGCAATGAAGATCTTGAATTGTACAAAGAAATCTATACTCAACATTGGGATCCTTATAATTTTCGACATTTTCGTGATCATCCATTAGAATAATGGTTTCCGTGGGTTTACATGACAAATTCCACTGTGTAATAATTCATGTCTAAATGGCCGACAGTGGTGCCATTCGGGTTCCGTGGGTTGCCGTCATTAAACTCCACTTTGTACGTTGTTTAGTCATGTCCAATAAAGAGAATCTTGGAAACTCGGAGCACTTCTCCGACTTTTGGTGAGGTTTGACCCACATTTCCAAATATGCTCTACTGTTCAACATGTGATATGTCATATATTGTCTCTTTCTGGTCAGGGAATCTTTCATGACCACCCTGTCAGATCTACTTTCGATTGATAGGAAATAAAATAAATAATTTGGTCGGAGATTCTTGCACGAATACATCCGCCAAATCCATAAAGTATGATTTAGTGGATGACATGTAGGACCATAAGTCTTGTTGAGTCTTAGCTTCATGATGACTCTTCCTTCACATATTTGTATATAAGAAGGATGAGAGTTCATTATCGGGCATCGAAAGTTAGAGTTTGAGTCTAGAGTCTAGTTTTCTAAGCTTCCCTTCTGTCTAAAGCTTTGAGTCTTTCTGTGTGAAGATTCTGTGAGTCGAGCGAAGAGCATCCTGCTCAGAGTCTGTAATCTGTGCATCTGGCACAAAGATATTGTAATACCCGATGAGTTTCATGCTCTGATGAATATAAAAGACTTCCGCATGTGTTTAAATCTCTGAAGCTTGTTTATTGTCTCTCTATTATGTGCACATTGTGATCTCATCTATTTGCCCATATTTGCATCTGTTGTTCCTTGGTACTGCTAGGACATAGTTCGCTCATCCAGTTAGTAAGGTTCCTCATAGTGTGGTGGAAGACACTTACCGAGCACTGGTAGTAAGTCTCGCGAAGGCATGGAGGCCACTATAGGGCAGTGGTAGGTGCAAAGACTTGTCGTAAAGCCAGCTATAGGGTTCAAATAGAGCTGCAACAACCTGATGGACTTCGGGTGGTGAGGTTCAGAAGTTAAGCAGAGTAAAGCAGTTAACCCGGCGATATTGGTTCTGACGAAAGTAGCAGAAACTGGAAGAACAGATGATGAGAGGAGATTGTGCATGAGACAAGAGATCCTGAGTCAAGCTTCATCCTCTGACAGAGGAGGCCCCTGACAAGTAATTTTTTAATCTTGTTTAATAAAAATGAAAAAGTAATCACATAAATTTACATTAATATCATAGTACATAATACATTAATGTATATAAGTAAATGTTAAATGTATTGTAACACATTAATGTAATATATAATAATAATATATTAAATGTAATATATAATAATAATATATAAATGTTATATATAGATGAAAGTAATTAATTACATTATAGTCTATTAATTAATATATTTAATATAATAATTAATTAATTATATTAATTTATATATTGCTATACAAGTAAAGTATTAATTAATTTATATATTAAAATATTAATGTATTAATTAATTTATATATTAAAATACTAATATATTAATAATGTAACATTAATGATACATTAATATATTAATGTAATGTATAAATGAATCTATTACCCAATACATTATTAAAATACTAATATATTAATAATGTATAACAATAATATATCAATAAAATATTATTATATTAAAAAATTAAAATATATTAATACATCAATAAAATTATACATTATAAATACATTTAACGTACATTATTACAATATTCCTTGAAAGTATTAGTTAATTAATTAATACATTAATATAATATTATTAACTAAAACATTAATATATTATTCAAATATTGTAAATTAATCCATTAATAAATCATTCATACATTAATAAAATATTCAAGTATTTAAAAATGCATTAAAGTATTAATAGTACATTAATAAAGTAAAAATACATTAATAATATTTTTTTCAATGAATATATTAAAGTATTACATGAAAGTATTTATACATTAATAAAATATTTATACATTGATAAAATAATAATAAAGTAATAATATAATAATTTAAAAGGATATTAAGCATGACCTTCAATAACATTGATTTTGGTTGAGTGTGGTTAACCATGGTTA
>JASDQU010270870.1:3698-15409 GCA_032191745.1 Picea mariana
TGTCTTGGTGATTGATATTGGTGAGTAGATATGATTTCATTGATAATAGTGACGAGACAGGTTTTTGTGATAGGTTGTTTGGACAGGTTGTTGTGATAGGTTATTTGTACAGGTTTGGTGCATGGTTGATGCACTTGTTCATGGTACAAGTTGGTGCGTGGTTGATGCACTTGTTTATGGTACAGGTTGATTACAGGTTGTTTGGTATAGGTTGGTGCATGGTTGTTGCACCTTTTTTATGGTACATGTTGATTACAGGTTGAGGTACAGGTTGATGCATGGTTGATGAATGGTTCAGTTTATTGGTATAGGTTGTTTGGTGTAGGTTGATTGGTATAGGTTTACAAGAGTATATATCACAGTGATAGTGTGACATTGGTTCCATCATTCTACTTATACATCAGGGTGGTTGGATGGGGAAATGATAGGTTGTTGTAGCCACCTTTCTATTGTATCCGGAGAACATAGGGGGTTGTATCCTCCTTCTAGTTGTAGCCAGAGAATAGGGGAGTTGGAGCTTCCATCAAGGTGTAGCCTGAGAAAATAGGGGGTTGGAGCCTCGTTCCAGTTGCAGCTGGAAAACAAAGGAAGTTGGTGCTTCCAATGAATTCTTAAAGACATATAAGAAAAATTATTCCATGGTTTTTTCCCCCTTTGGGTTTCCACGTAAAACACTGGTGTACTGTGTATGTGTGTGATTGCTCATTTGTTCATTGTTTATTTACTCTGCAACTATTGGGTGATAATGCTACATTAATATAACAATTGCATTTTATGGTGAAAAAGGATTAAATTGCTCTATTAATGATTCACCCCCGCTCTCAGTAATCCAACAGTTTATTGATGAACAAAGATATATAAGTTCAATTTATGAGGAAATCTGAAGTAAAGAAGACCAAATTTCAAGGGAGGATGAAGTCTTTTGGTGATGTGTTCTAAGGTATGTTATTTACAGGTCCTCCTACCATTTTATCTATATATTTGTTTCTAGAATGATTCAGATGGTGCAATTCGAAGGCTATTTAGAATACATATCTAGGTACCTATGGTAAAAAATTCATCTCTTTATTCACTACAATTTTAGAGATACACTCTGTGGAAGATAGGGTTTTTGACTAGTCGCGAAGCTAATCATAAACAAGTTTTCTGAGTAAAATAATCATAATGTCTTCATAGAGAATCCAAATGAAGTGAGACCAATTGCATTGGAAAGAGTACGGGTTTTAGTTTCCTATGTACTAATTTCAGAATCTGATGTTAAATATTGAGCGTGAGGCATTCTGCACAAGTTCGATCTCCTGAATAAACCATAATTGAATAAGGTATACCATTTTCTCTATAACTCCTTTTATGGGAGGATTCAAGGAGTGAAACTTGGAGGAGTTTCAGAGAATACATTGAGAAATATTATATAAAGGATCAAAGTATTCCAAGAAGTGAAGAATTGCAGAAGTTGAAGAAGTCTCAGGAAGCATTATCGGGTTCTATGTGATGGTTGGTTGATGGTGATAATTTAATGTAAAGTTTTATTATCTCTCATATATTCTTGGGTGGGAGGAAGGGGAAAGGATGGATAGGTCAAACCTCTCTTGATATTGGATGGTTGTATCTTCCTTTTGGAGGTTTATCCCTCCCTTTATATTTGGAAGTTGTAGCTACCTTTGGAAGTCATTACCTCCCTTGAAGAATAACTATTGATTATTTCTCATATATTGTGCTTGGTGTATTATGGTGTATTGGTGTAACTATTATACTATTATTCATTGCTCATTGGATATAATTGAATATATAATATGTTTGAAGTATAAGTTTATTTTTTTTTAAATTGTACTTGATATTGATTCACCCCCCTCTCAGTATCGACAGAGTTAGCATCCGTATTGCTGACGTCAACATCAGTATGAATGATGTCAGCATCCGTACGGGGTACATAGAACACACAGAGGGTGACATGTGTCATGATGACATGGACGCACTAGAGACTTCCATGTGTCACTCGGTTTTGGCCTTTTCTAGTCAATTTGTGGACCAATGGAAAAGCACACATGGAAATCCATACAACCACGTGGCATCCATACATCCACCCGACAGGTGACGTGGAAATTTGATGAGGAAGAGGTGATGTGGCAGTGAATCTGCACAGAGGTGACATGGGCCAATGAAAGGCCACCATTGTTGAATAAGATAGCCTAACTGAGAGGGGGGGGGAATCAGTTAGATAAAATTTCTTTCTTTTCTTTAAAACAGATTACTCAATGAACACATATTATGCCTTTTACTATATGTCTTTGCTACAAATCATTCAGATCAATTAATATTCACTCACATAAATAGAAAATGACACAGAGATTTTCATGAGGAAACCCAAAAGGGAAAAACCTCTTCTTCTTATGAATGAAAGGTAAGCTCCAACTTTTCTTTACATTCTTATTTTATCTGAGCTACAACCCAGATGAGGTTGCTACCTCTGTTTCTTCATCACCTACTGAATGGAAGCTACAACTCCCAGATGTACAAGCACCAACTTGTACAAGATACTTTTACAGTCTCCCCTTTCTCCTCCCTACCACCCTGGAATCCTTCTCTGTCACTAAGAACCTGCAAACCAACTCTTTATCTTCTCTGTCAAATATTAAGCATTCAAATCCTCTCTATTTATATATTCATATCAGAATCCATTCTTGACCAAACCACTTAGATTTATCAATCTGTGCATATGTCTTCTCTCCTTAATCTTTTATCTATCTTCATCATTTCTTCTCACTTTCCTTGTATAATTTTATTTCAGTTCATCTTAATTTACATAAATGAATTTTAATTTTCTCCTCTATGTTTTTTCAGAGCTTCGGCTCTATACCATAATTCCCCAACTATCACACACAATTTCACTCGTATTTACCCTATACATTCAGAGCATACATTGGAACTCTCAGGCTTCGAAGATTCAGTTACAATAACTGAATAACTACCTTACAATGATCATCATTGGCCAAGGCATCAAGAAGAACATTATCTCCATGATCAGTTTAAATATTTAATCAACATCGTTCGATGAACATATTTTTGTTTTGACTTTTCAGCATAGAATAACCCTTGAGCGCTTCGGCAAGACACTTGTGCTAAACCATATGCCCATTGGCTGTGACCATAGGCTAATCGAAATGCATTTCACATTTCACATTTCGGAAATCTTGTGTTGAAGAGTATCAACACTCCAAGTTGTGATTCCTAAAATGGAGCATAGCTTCATGCTAACTCTTCCCTCTCACATGACCATCAACAATAACCACTGCCTACGCCAAAAATGCATTTTGCATTTCGAAATTTCGGTGTTCCGCATTTCGGCATTTCAGAATTTTGCATTTCGGCATTTCGACGTTCCTGTGATGAAGTGTTTCGACACTCCAAGTCATGATCCCTGATATCCTCTTTTCTCCGATCGACGGCCCATGAACTTTCGTGATCAGATGGTCCTGATATCATCGGGACTTTGTGTTTCACGATTTCGCGTATCATGATATCGGAGGTTGGAGTACCTCCTTTCTTTGACTTTCTAGTCAGTGAAAAGTTGATCCGTGACCACGTGTCCTGCCCGAAGATGGATGATCCTCCTGCTTTTGGGATTTTATAAGCCCACTTCACTTTGCACTTTAAAGAACATGCAGGTTCTCCTGGATATGAAGACGGTCGGGCCTTGCGCTCGGATCTAATGCCCGAGATACGTTCTCTTCTACTGCGCACTCCTTCCTTTCTGAATTCCCAAGTTCCGAAGGTTCCTTTCTGCTAACCACTGTGCAATTGCTTCTCGAGCAGTCTTATGGATTTAAGTTTGACATTAATGACAAAACTAAGAAAACCAAGCTGTGTGCAAACTGACCAACAAACTCCCCCTTTGGCATTGATGGAAAACATGGCAAACTTTAAATCTCTTCTCCCCCTTTTGACATCTATGGCAAAGGAAACAACCATACTCCTCCTGAGCAACGAAAACCAACTGTAAAGATGTGTCATTTCAGCAGCAACTCCCCCTATCAAAATAGTCAATAAACCTGTGCAGTCTGATTTTATTATGAAGCCCTTGCAAACTTTGAGATTGAAATGAAATTACAGAGGGTAAACCCCCAACTGATCCCTGAGACTGTCAAATTGCATTTTAGGTAAAGGTTTAGTAAATACATCTGCAATTTGATTCTTTGTGCCAACATATTCCAGTTTAATAACATTAGACATAACCTGATCTCTTAGAAAATGAAATTTGATGGGAACGTGCTTTGTTTTTGAATGCATAACAGGATTTTTAGAAATACTAATTGCACTAATATTATCACAGAAGATAGGTATAGGTTCATCATAATGAATATGGATATCTTCCAACATCTGTTCCATCCATAGAACCTGAGTGCAACAAGTTGCAGCTGGTATGTATTCTTCTTCAGCAGTAGACAAAGACATTGTTGATTGTTTTTTACTTAACCAACTTACAAGACATCCTCCAAGAAAAAATGTTGCTCCACTAGTACTCTTCCTGTCATCAACACAACCTGCCCAGTCAACATCAGTGAAAGAATATAAATCAAGCTGATTACCTATAAGATACCACAAACCATACTCTATTGTCCCCTTAAGATATTTCAAAATTATTTTGACTGCAAGTAGATGAGAAGTTTTTGGTAAAGCCTGAAACCTGTCAACTTGACAAACTGCATGCATAATATCGGGTCTTGTAGCTGTAGCATAAAGAAGACTACCAATCATAGATCTGTACACTGTCTGATCAACATCTTTAGTATCATCAAACTTACTTAATTTACAACCAGTAACCATGGGAGTKCCAACTAGTTTATAATCTTCCATCTGAAATTTCCTAAGCATTTCGTTGATATATTTGGTTTGAGAGATGTAAATACCTTKATCAGATTGAGTAATTTGCAAGCCTAAGAAAAAATCCATTTCTCCTAGCATGGACATCTCAAACTCTTTCTGCATACTTTCAACAAACTGTTTACTGAGCCTATCATCATCACTACCAAAAATGATATCATCTACATATATCTCAACAATGATCAGCCTATCATTTTCTTCTTTGATGTAAAGATTACTATCAGTGTTACCTTTCCTTAATCCTTGCTTCCTCAAGTAATTGTCAAGTCTGGAATACCAAGCCCTTGGTGCTTGCTTCAGTCCATACAATGCCTTTTTTAACCTGTAAACATATTGTTCTGCTTCTTGTACTTGAAAACCATATGGTTGTTCCATATATACTTATTCCTCTAAATCACCATTCAAAAATGCAGACTTTACATCAATTTGGTAAACTTTAATGTGTTTAGAACTAGCATAAGCTAGAACCAGTCTAATGGATTCCATTCTTGCAACAGGAGAAAAAGTTTCTCCATAATCTATTCCTTCTAGCTGTGCATACCCTTTACAAACCAATCTAGCCTTATTTCTAGTTATTTTACCTGCTTCATCCATCTTATTTCTGAAAACCCATTTAACCCCTATGACATTCTTATTCAAAGGTCTAGGAACCAATTCCCATGTCTTATTATTTTCTATTTGACTAAGTTTTTCATTCATTGCTTTCATCCAGTATTCATCTTTAATTGCTTCTTCAATGCTTTTGGGTTCAATCGGAGAAAGTAAAGATACATGTTCATGAGTTGAAGTGGATTCTTGACTTCTGCTTCTTGTTCCAACACTTGCATTTAAGTCACCAATTATCTATTCTTCAAGGTGATTTTTTTGTATTCTCTTTCTTGGAGTCTTTGATGGAGTCATGATTTTGGATGGAGTTGTGCCCTATATCAAAGTAGGAATTAATTGTTCACTATCAACAGCCTTAGTTTCTTCTGTTTCACTTACTTCTTCATCCATCTTATGTTTGTCATATATTTCATGTATTTGTTGATCCTTTTTCTTAGATTTGGACTTCAAAAATGAAGACTCATCAAACCTTACATCTATAGATTCAACAATCTTTCTTAATCTGAAATTATAGCATTTATAATCCTTTCTTGAACATGAATATCCAACCAATATGCCTTCATCAGTTCTAGAGTCTAATTTTCCCAGATCTTTATTAATTCTTTTAATGTAACAATTACTCCCAAAAATTCTAAAATGTTTTATGTTTGTTGGTCTTCCTTTCCATAATTGATAGGGTGTCGTATTAGTATTATTTCTTAGAAAACTTCTATTCAATATGTGTACAACGGTGTGAACAACTTGAGGCCAAAACATGTCATTCAATCTAGACTCATTTAACATTGTTCTTGCCATTTCCATAACAGTTCTGTTTTTTCTTTCAACAACACCATTTTGCTGAGGTGTTTTCGTAATAGAGAAATGTCTTTTAATTCCATTTTCATCACAGTAATTGTTAAATTCTTTTGACACAAACCCTCCTCCATTGTCTGACCTTAAGCACTTAATCTTCATATCAATTTCATTTTCAGTCATTTCTTTGAAAACTTGAAAGCAACTAAATGTTTCAGACTTCTTTTTCAATAAAAACAACCAAGTCATTCGAGTAAAACCATCCACAAATAACATAAAGTATCTTTCACCATTTAGACCTATTGTCCTCATAGGTCCACATACATCAACATGTATTATTTCCAAAGGTTTTGTTGTAGAATATTCATTTGTTTTAAACTTGACTCTAGTTTGTTTACCATGTTGACATTGTTTACAAATAGAGTTGGAAAGATTCTTTATGACAGGTAAATTCCTTATCACCTCCTTTTTATTTAACTGAATGAGATTGTCAAAGTTAATATGCCCAAGTCTTTTATGCCATAACCAACTTTCATCTTCATGTCCAAGATAGCAATTTTCATCCTTCTCATCTAAAATGTATATGTTATTTGTTGTCCTTGTAGTTGTTCCAACTAACTGATTTGTTTTAACATCCCTGATTTGACATTGTTTAGAATCAAATATCATAAGATGCCCTTTATCACATGTTTGACTTACACTCAACAAGTTATGTTCCATATTTTCAACCAGTAAAACATTTTCAGCCATTATGCCTTTGTTCAAACAAACAATGCCTCTTCCAACTATTTTATTTGATTGATCATTACCAAATGTGACTGAACCTTCTTTTCTTTCATATAAAGAATCAAATATTTGTTTTCTTCCTATCATATGTTTTGAGCATCCACTATCCACGCACCACTTAACTTTATGATCATCTTGTAAAGCAAGTTTGCACTCTTCAATTTCTAAATGATAATTCTTCCTTTTCCAATAACTAGTTTTCTGATTTGTGTATTGGTTTATAATAAATTTTTGAAAATTCATTGGACAGTTTCTTGAAATATGTCCAAAGTTATTACACCCATAGCATTCAACTTCAAATTTCAAAGCATCAAATCTGTTATGTGAGTTGTTCACATTGTTCTGAATAGATTTATCATGTCTTCTTTCATATTCAAATCTGGATATGCCATGACTGTTATGTGCACTTATGTTTCTTGAAAAAACATTACAGAAAGTTGCTTTGTGTCCATACTTATAACAAAAGAAACAGTAACCTTCAAACCTATTTTGATTACTTCCATAATTTTTTCTATGCACTGTTGAAGCCTGATTATCTTCTTTCTTTTCTGATCCCTTTTGCTTGAATGTGTTTTTCTCATTTGTATGTTTTGTACCTGCTTTTTCAAGACTTGAATTAGATCTTGTATTAGTAACTTCAGACTTATACACAATTCCAGTCTTATCATAAGTTGATCTTTGACTACAGATAATTTGATTCAACACTTGAGAACTATGATTCATGTTATTTTCTTGTACTTTCTTTCTTAATAAAACTACTTCAAATTTTAAACCTTCATTTTCCTTTTCATTTTCTGTAAGTATATTATTTAGAGCTTCTTCAGTTACTCTAGCCTCTTCTATTTTGAGTTTTAAGTCAACTAACATGATCTCAGTGTTTTCAATTAAAATGTTTGACTTCTGTAATTCTTGATCTAAATGCTCAATTTCTCTTTTGAATTGTTTGCATTCTCTTCTTACTTTCTTTAGTTCAGACAAAGCACTTACAAGTTCATCTTCCAGGTCAACTTCACCTTCTTATTCTTCAATAAGTTCATCATTCTGATTTTCCATAGCCATAAAAAGTCTTATATCTGAACTTTCATCACTTTCATCTATATTTGAGGACTCACTATTATAAGAATTTCTTTGAAATGGCTTCTTATACATTTTCTTATATTCTTTGGTTTTGATGTTACTTTCTTCTTCTCCATCAGAATGTTTATTGAAAGGAAACTTAGAAGAAAAATGCCCTATTCTACTACAATCAAATCATTTGAGAGGAAGTTTACCTTTGTACTTGCCAATACCTCTTTTTAGATTTTTGACAAAGTTAGCCTCTTCCATGTCTTCTTCTGAAACCTCATGATTACTAGTTTCTGTTTCAACCTTTTTCTTGTCCTTCTTTGCTGCCTTGAAAGATGCTTCCTTATTGGAAGGATTCTCATTAGATGTACTCATCTCATATGTTGTTAGTATTCCTTGCAACTCATCCGTTAGTAAAGTAGCAATATCAGTTCTTTCTTCTAAAGCAGATATTTTGGAATCAAATATTGCAGGTAAAGATCTAAGCACTTTTTGCACAATAATACCATTTCCAATTGTTTCTCTTAAACCTCTCATAGTATTGACTACTTAATCAATACGTAAAAAATAGGTAGCTATATCTTCAGATTCTTCCATCTTTAAACTTTCAAATTGAATTCTATATTATTGTAATTTAGCATTCTTAACCTTAGTATCTCCTTCATATACCTTCTTAAGTTTGTCCCATAACTTTTTTCCGACTCACAATGCATTACCTTAACAAATTATGAACCTGCCAATCCTCCAAGTATTGCATACATAGCTTTGGAATTACTCTCATAAAGTTTCTTCCCTGCAACATCTGTTGGAACTGTCGTTGGAGCCTTATATTCATTCAACACGGCTTGCCAAACATCTACTCCTTGAGACTGTAAAACCAACTTCATCCCGATACTCCAAAAATCATAATTATGTCCATCAAACAGAGGTAATCCATGTTTAGTAAAATGAGATTTCTTATCCATTATTGAAGATCAAACTTCCAGTGATTAAACTGAATCTTGAAGTAACCTTTCTTTGATACCAATTGTTGAACATGATAGCCTAACTGAGAGGGGGGGGGGGGTGAATCAGTTAGATAAAATTTATTTCTTTTCCTTAAAACATATTACTCAATGAACATAGATTATGCCTTTTACTATATGTCTTTGCTACAAATCATTCAGATCAATTAATATGCACTCACATAAATAGACAATGACACAGGGATTTTCATAAGGAAACCCAAAAGGGAAAAACCTCTTCTTATTATGAATGAAAGGCAAGCTCCAACTTTTCTTTACATTCTTATTTTATATGAGCTACAACCCAGATGAGGCTACTACCTTTGTTTCTTCAGCATCTACTGAATGGAAGCTACAAATCCTAGATGTACAAGAACCAACTTGTACATGAGACTTTTACAGTCTCCCCTTGCTCCTCCCTACCACCCTGAAATCCTTCTCTATCACTAAGAACCTGGAAACCAACTCTTTATCTTCTCTGTCAAAGATTAATCATTCAAATCCTCGTTGTTTATATATTCATATCAGAATCCATTCTTGACCAAACCACTTAGATTTATCAATCTGTGCATATGTCTTCTCTCCTTAATATTTGATCTATAATCATTTCTTCTCACCGTCCCTGTGTAATTTTATTTCAGTTCATCTTAATTTACATAAATGAATTTTAATTTTCTCCTCTATGTTTTTTCAAAGTTTCAACTCTACCATAATTCCCCAACTATCACACACAATTTCACTTGTATTTACCCTGTACATTCAGAGCATACACTGGAACTTTCAGGCTTTGAAGATTCAGTTACAATAATTGAATAACTACCTTACAATGATCATCATTGGCCAAGGCATCAAGAAGAACAGTATCCACATGATCAGTTTAAATATACGTTTGTATTGATGAACATACATTTGTTTTGATTTTTCAGCATAGAATAACCCTCGAGCGCTTCGGCAAGACACTAGTGCTAAACCATATGCCTATTGGCTGTGACCATAGGCTAATCGAAATGCGTTTCACATTTTGCATTTCGACAATACTGTGTCGAAGAGTCTCAACACTCCAAGTTGCGATTCCAAAAATGGAGCGTAGCTTCATGCTATCTCTTCCCTCTCACATGACCATTGGCGATAGCCACTGCCTATGCCAAAAATGCATTTCGCATTTCGGAATTTCGGCATTCTGCATTCCGTATTTCAGCATTTCAAAATTTCGCATTTTGACATTTCGGAGTTCCTGTGATGAATTGTTTTGACACTCCAAGTCACGATCCCTGATATCCGCTTTTCTCCGATCAACGGCCCACAGCTTTTCGTGATCAGACGGTCTTGATCTCATCGGGACTTTGCATTTCATGATTTCTCTTATTGTGATATCGGAGGTTGGAGTACCTCCTTTATTTGACTTTCTAGTCAGTGAAAAGATGACCACGTGTCCTGCCCAAAGATGGACGATCCTCTTGCTTTCAGGATTTTATAAGCCCACTTCACTTTTCACTTNGGAGCGTAGCTTCATGCTATCTCTTCCCTCTCACATGACCATTGGCGATAGCCACTGCCTATGCCAAAAATGCATTTCGCATTTCAGAATTTCGGCATTCTGCATTCCGCATTTCAGCATTTCAAAATTTCGCATTTTGACATTTCGGAGTTCCTATGATGAATTGTTTCGACACTCCAAGTCACGATCCCTGATATCCGCTTTTCTCCGATCAACGACCCACAACTTTTCGTGATCAGACGGTCTTGATCTCATCGGGACTTTGCATTTCATGATTTCTCTTATTGTGATATCGGAGGTTGGAGTACCTCCTTTATTTGACTTTCTAGTCAGTGAAAAGATGATCTGTGACCACGTGTCCTGCCCGAAGATGGACGATCCTCTTGCTTTCGGGATTTTATAAGCCCACTTCACTTTGCACTTTAAAGAACTTGAAGGTTCTCCTGGATCTGACGACGGTTAGGCCTCGCCCTCGGATCTAATGCCCGAGATCCATTCTCTTCTACTGCGCGCTCCTTACTTTATGAATTCCCAACTCCTTCCTTTCTGAATCCCTGAGTTTTGAAGGTTCCTTTCTACTAACCACCGTGCAGCTGCTTCTCTCAGTCTTATGGATTTAAGTTTGACATTAATGACAAAACTAAGAAAACCAAGCCGTGTGAAAACTGACCAAAAACCATGTGTCCCAGTCATGGGATGCCAAGTGGCAGGGGGAAAACTCTCAAGGACGCCCAACAACCGATAATTTCAAAAATTAGCGGGGTTGGCACCCCAATCTACCAAGTTTGGTAGGGATTCCGCCAAATCTGGTCGGATGAAACCACTCCGCCAAAGTTAACCATATCCGATAGAGTTAACCAATTATCCAAAAAAACTCTAGCAAATATACCAGAGCACTGTAATAATACACCAAAAATGGGAGTCCACGGGTTCAACCTCAGGATATCCCTTAACCTCTCTGCCTTTGCATTATTCGCCCAACCACTTGGGATGGGGTGTGACTCGGTATAGTCCTCCCGTATTATTATTTAAGTTTTGAAATCCGCCAATACACAGGGGGGGGGTCAGACCTGTTGGAG